>AWOL01S0050368.1:1114-43137 GCA_000715115.1 Nicotiana otophora
GAACTCACAACCTCTTGGTTGGAAGTGGAGGTTGCTTACCATCAGAGCAACCCACCTTGTCAAATATAGCACAATACCGCTAATACATGATAAATCCCCCAGAAACTGATAAATACAGAGTCATGAGTTCTAATACGGAAATACAAGTCTGAAATAATCAAATACAATACTGTATGAAATAAAGACAACAATACATAAGAAAAGAGACGCCAAGACTGCGTGCGAGAATACAACTCTATCTCGTCTCTCGATACTCAGCTCAACAAGCAACTCCGCTACTGATGACTGGTCCCAAGACCTGGATCTGCATAATTAAGTGCAGAGTGCAGCATGAGTACAATCGACCCAATGTACTCAGTAGGTATCATAGCTAACCTCGGCGAGGTAAAAGAAGCGAGAATTATGAATGGTACTTGCTATAACCTGTACAGTTTCACAAATCCAACAAGTACAGAATAGTAATGTGATCAAGTATAAAGCACAGAAAGAACTATCTCTCTGTGTGTGTACAATTATTCAAGTACTCTGCTCGGTCAATGTTACAGCATGTAAAGATGATATACAATTAAATCAGGTAATTAACCACGAAAATTACAAGTAAAAATGAAATGCAAAATCCAAAATAAACACTGGACAAATTTTCCTCAATACTTCCATAACCGTATCAAACCACTGATAAGTTTCCTCAAATCTGCGTGTACACCATCAAGAGAGAAATATGAGAGTGTGACCCTAGGGGGATTGATCCATATCCACACACTACACGAATAACTCACGTACTGCACGGACAACTCACGTGCTAATAATATCAATCGCAAGGACAACTTACGTGCTGCACGAACAACTCACGTGCTAATAATATCAATATCTGGATCCGCACAGAGAACTCACGTTCTGCATGGACAACACACGTGCTAATAATATCAACGGCACGGACAACTCACGTGCCAATAATTATAATCCGCCTGGCGTGGTCACAGGCTACCAGTCCATCTCATAACACAAAAAAAATATATACGAAAATACATGTATGTAACACCCCAAAAAATTTCGAAGTACTTAAGTGTAAAGCCCCGTAAAATTTTACAAAAGAAACTAATGTTTCGTGGTGTCGAATTGGTTTTACGTATTGAGTGTTATAGAAAGGCTCGGACTTTTTGGGTTGAACAATGCACCGAAAAGAAAAGAAAAATTTTTGGCGGAAAAGAGTATTTCTACGGTCCATTATGCGACCGCAGAACCACTCTGTCGACCGCATAATGGCCGCAGAGTGAGGTAGATAATTGGATCAGTTGGAAGCAACTATGCTTCGACTATGCGACCGCATAAATGTTATGCGGTGCATTATGCGACCGCATAGTGACCGCATACACAAACAGTTCTTTTGGCTATTTGTAACTAACTATGCGACCGATATGCGGTCCGCATATCGGTTATGCGATCGCATACCTTGTTCCGGAGCTCTATTTTTGGATTTTTAAAACCCGACCCTATTTCGTTAAATACACTATTTGGGCTATTTTTGAGATATAATCTGATATTTTAGAGTGAGAGAGAGTGCCCTAGAGTGAGAATGTATTTTTCAATAAATTTTCTTCAATTCTTGCTCAAGTTTTGGAAGATTAAGAAGGGAAGCTCACTAGGTCTTCATCCTAGAGGTAAGATTCTACACCCTAAACCCTAATTTCGAAATCTTCTGAAAATGGGTAACTAGCAAGATAATGTTTGGGCATGAGAGTTGTTTATTTTACATGCATGTGTTATCAAAGGGTGTAGGAAGATTGTTGAGTTAAAAATGGTAAAGATTTGGTTGTGGGATGATGGAATCCTTCATAAAAAGGACATTGAAACCTTATGCACACCTAGTGTTTTGATAAAATGCTCAAGTGAGCTAGAACCATGATCATCTTCCTATTTTTGTGCAATCTGTTATATTTCTAAAATAGATTGAGGTTGCTAAGAATTTCGGAACATTTTAGAGTTTAAGGAAGCTCAATTGAGATATGTTGGCTAAACTCTTCTTTAGAGTTGAATCCCACGATATTCATGTAAATTATGTAAGTCCCGAGTGATTCATTATGAAACTGGCTATTCCGAGTAAGATTCGGCTGAAAAGATATATGTTCAACAAGCATCCCAAATGCTTTATTCATGTTATATTACCAATTGAAGATGTGTTAAAATATGGGCTGTGCATTAATAATGTTTCCACTTTAAGTCAAGTTCAAACGAAGGCTATTATGCCAAATTTTGTGAAATATCTCCGTGTGCCTTAGACTCTAAATTGCTCACATGTGTACTACACACCTTGATTTGAATTGTATTTATTGTTGACGATGATAATAATATTTGAAATTGATAAGGTGAGCATGAAATACTGAATATGGCCAACGTGCCAAGAATGATCTTATAATTATGGCCATTAGTGTCAATGAAATGAAAAGATGTGAAAGTAATATGAAATGCGATGATTGATATAAAAAGGTTGATGTCTCAAATAAGACGGCCTAGCCGATCGGGTCGTGATCAGACACCATGCCGCATACATGGTGATGATTGTACTGGAAATTGTAATTGAAATGGTAATTGTGGTTGATGTCCCTAATGAGATGGCCTAGCCGATCGAGTCATGATCGGACTCCGTGCTAAAGACGGTGATATTGATATTGAAGAAAATGTGGCTGATGTCTCTACTGAGATGGCCTAGCCGATCGGGTCGTGATCGGACTCCGTGCTAAGAGTACGATGGTACTGGTATTGTGAATAATGGTATTGTGGACAATGGTATATCGATACTAAAAATCTCCCAATGTGAGGTATGAAAATTAATTTGAACACTGCCTTGATCCTAAATTGAGGTTTGATGTTAATTAAGGCTTTCATTGATATTATGATAATCTTGTTTGTATTATTTGTCATTCTATTGAGAGGCTGTTTAGTTATACATACTAGTGTTATTCGACGGTACTAACGTCCCTTTTGCCGGGAGCGCTGCATCTTTAAATGGATGCAGGTGGTTCCACACCAGGAGATATTGATCAGTGATAGCAGTACACCTTCTTCCCAGCTGACTTGGTGAGCCCCACTTTATTCCAGGGTCATGTATCTTTTATACTTTGTATATTCGGTTTGAGGTATAGCCAGGGTCTTTTTGCCGAAATTATTATTGTACTCTTCTTTATCTATAGAGGCTCCGTAGACATAGTGTGGGTTGTATATTGGTGCTGGAGAAAGACAAACTATGTTATGTTGTGGACGTGTTACTTGTCCATTTGAGACTTTAAAAATGATGAAACTATTGGAAATGAATTGGTATTGTAGACACGAACACATTTTCGTCTAATTAATGATAATATATATTATCTCTGTTCATGGATGAATTTGGGTAGAATGAAATCTAACAGGCTTGCTCGATCGGGTTTACTCGGTTGAGCGTCGGTCGCTGTAACGACCCGGCCGGTCGTTTCGGGAGTTATAGCCCCGTTTTCTCCATTTCTACTTCTTTTTGTGTTATTCAGCTATATTATGTTATATCGGGTTAGTTGGTTTGGGTCCGGGAGGAACTCGGAGTGAAATGAGATACTTAGACTCATAATTGAAAAATTGAGTTAGAAAAGTGGACCGGATATGGACCTATATGTAAACGATCTCGTATTAGAATTTTGATAATTTCAATAGCTCTGTATGGTTATTTTGGATTTAGGAGCGTGTCCGAAATATTATTTGGAGGTCCGTAGAGGAAATAGGCTTGAAATGCCGAAAGTTTAAATTTTGTGAAGTTTGACTGGGGGGTTGACTTTTTGATATTGGGGTCGGAATCCGATTTTGAAAATTGAAATACCTCTGTTATGTCATTTATGACTTGTATGCAAAATTTGAGGTCAATCTGACGTGATTTGTTAGGTTCCGGAGTTGTTTGTAGAAATTAGAAATTTCAAAGTTCATTAGGCTTGAATTGGGGTGTAATTCATGGTTTTAGTGTTGTTTGAGGTGATTTGAGGGTTCGACTAAGTCCGTATGATATTTTAGGACTTTTTAATATATTTGATTGAGGTCCTGAGGGGCTCGGGTGAGTTTCGAATGGTTAACGGGTTGGATTTTGGACTTGGAACTCTACTGGAATTTTTCTGATGCACCATCTGGTTTCCTTCATTGCGTTCGCCAGTGGAGTGCACCATATGGTTTCCTTCATCACGTTCGCGAGTGGAGCCTCGCGTTCGTGAAGAGGAATTGAGAGGCTGGCATATTTGCTCTTCGCGTTCGCGAAGAGAATCACGCGTTTGCGAAGAGTGGACGGGGTGTGCATCGCGAACGCGAGAGGTGTTACGCGTTCGCGAAGAAGAGAGGAAGCAGCCGATGGCCCCAGGCAATTGGTCTATGCGTTCGCATAGGGAGGTGTCACGTTCGCGTAGTGAGAGAGAACGAAGCATCGCATTCGCGATGGGTTGAACGCGTTCGCGTAGAAGGCATTGAGGCAGAGGCATTTTTGTGCTTCGCGAACGTGGGGATGATGTCGCATTCGCGAAGGAGGAATTTGGACGGGAGCTATTTTGTGCTTCGCGAATGCGAGGCACTGACCTCGTTCGCAAAGAAGAAAAGTCTGGGCAGTGAGTTTAAGTTCTGAAAATGGGACTTCGTCCCATTTTTAGTTTTTGGCGATTTGGAGCTCGGAAGTGAGGCGATTTTGGGTGATTTTTAGAGAAAACAATGGGGTAAGTGTTCTTAACTCAATATTGGTTAAATTACCCGAATCCATGGTTATTTTTATCATTTATTGGTGAATTGAGTTGGGAAAATTTGAAAACCCTCTTGGTTTAAATTGAAGATTTGAGGGTCGAGTTGGGGTCGGATTTTGGTAAAATTGGTATGGTTAGACTCGTGGTTGAATGGGCTTCCGGATTTTGTAACTTTTGTCGAGTTCCGAGATGTGGGCCCCACAGGCAATTTTTGAGCTAATTTTCGGATTTTTATAGAAAATCATTATTATCTTGTGGAATTAATTCCAATGAATTTTATTGACTGAAACGAATTATTTATGACCAGATTCGAGGAGTTTAGAGACCAATTCACGAGGAAAGGACATTGCAGAATAAGAATTTTGTGGTTTGAGGTAAGTAACGATTGTAAATCTAGTCCTGAGGGTATGAAATCCCGGATTTCGTATCATTCTACTATTTTGAAGTGACGCACATGCTAGGTGACGGGCGTGCACTGTTGGGGATTTATGAATTGGTCCGCCCCGTAGCAACTGTAAAGTTGCATACTTTATTGAAATCATCTGATACTTATATGTTTTAGAAAGAATTTCTGTAAATTGGGTTGAATGCCATATTTGGGCCTTGCGCCAATACTATTTGGACCCTTAGGGGTTGTTTCTTACCATCCTCTCACTGTATTCGATTGAAAATCTATACTCAGTCATGTTTATACTTGTTTACCGCATAACTCAGTTTTATGACTCTTTTTTGATGCATATAAATGTTGTTTTGGGCCGAATGCCCTATTTTACTGAAATGCCCGAGTGGCTTGAGAGGTTTATGACTGAGTGAGGCCGAGGACCTGATTTGTGAGGATGAGTGTGGATCGGGGCTGTCCGCCTGCAGCATACTTTATTATTTTAGTACGTGAGTTGTCCGTTCAGCACGTGAGTTGTCCGTGCAGATTAAAGCGCTTGGTCTGAAGGAGACCCTCCGGAGTCTGTACACACTCCCAGTGAGCGCAGGTACCTACTGAGTGCGAGTGTCGAGTGCCGAGTGCTGAGTGACTGGGAGGCATGAGGGATTGTGAGGTATGCCCGAGTGGCAAGAGTGATTGTGAGGAATGCCCGAGTGGTAAGAGTGATTGTGAGGTATACTCGAGTGGCACGAGTGACTCTGAGGTTTGGCCGAGGGGCTGTTTATGAGTGATGTTTTGCCCGAGGGGCTGTTTATGATTTCATCATTTCTTTTGCTCACCTTTGCATTGAGCCTTGGTTTGAAAAACTGTTGAAAAAATATCTTTAAATGATTTTTTACTGGAACCGGGTTTAAAAGAGATGATTCGATTCAAACATTGATTTTTAAAGCATGTTGTACTTTACTGAGATTTCATGATATGAACGTTATATGCTTTATTGCTCGTCACTACTGCTCAGTCTTTATTTATTATTGTTACTTACTGAGTTGGCATACTCACGTTACTCCCTGCACCTTCTGTGCAGATTCAGGTGTAGTTGGATACGGTAGTAGTTATTGAGTGTTCTGGTTGTAGATTTTTCTTGGAGATAGTAAGGTAGCTGTTTGGCGATCACAACCCTTGCTCTTCTCCCTCTTATCTTCCTCTAGTTGTATTTAGCTATTTTTCAGGCTGAGTTAGTTTGATATTGTTAGACAGATTGTAGTAGATGCTCATGACTAGTGACACCTCGATGTCGGGCTTTTCTTTTCCGTACTTCTGTTTTTCTTTGATTTGAACTCTTTAAATGGAGGTTTTATGTTAAATAACCTTGAAATTTTCTTTGAAATTAAAATATCGGTTTGTTTTGGAAATGAGTCGGCTTGCCTAGTTCCACGATAGGCGCCATCATGACGGAGGTTAGTTTTGGGCCGTGACAGTCGCGCTCCTCGGTTTTAGGGCGTGACAATGTACATGATCAATGATAATTAAGTTTCATACTCTTGGACTAAGTATAAATAACATGCTATAGTGTAAGCATGTACAACGTGTGATATCACAGCTAGAACATGCAATCTCATCTTGAAATAACAGTTTATTAAGTTCAATCGGAGAATAATCTTAACGAAATCTCAAATGTGATACAAATAACTCACAGAGGGTACCAATAGGAGAAATATCACAAATTGAAGCTTAGCAGTCAATTCAAGGCATATCATAGCTTAAGCACTACCTCGAGCATGAAAATAGTACCCCAGTGCACGCATATGGGCTCAACCCCACACATATGCGCCGCTCATAGCACGTATCTATCACAAATAATTCAGGCAACTAGTGTCTCAACCAAGTTTAGGTAAGATACTTACCTCAAGCAAGCCAAATCACTCCTCTAACAAGCCCTTCCCGCATGTATCAACCTCCGGACGGCTTGAATCTAGTCAAAATAACTTAATACCATCAATATAGCATATGAAATAATTCTAAATGATAAAGCTATAATCTTGAATCAAATATGTAAAGTCAACCTCGGGCCCGCACTCCGAAACCCGACAAAATGCATAAATTCCGAATACCCATTTAATTACGAGTCCAACTATACTAATTTCATCCAATTCCATCCACAAATCAACCCTCAAATCACCAAATCTTACTCTCCAATACCATGGTTTAAAATCCCCAAATTCCATTTCAAATTCACATAAAGTAGGTGTAATAATCAATGGGTAATCAATATTTATCAACAAAAGTGATTAACTTACCTCTTCAATTGTAGCAAAAAAACCCATCGAAAATCGCCCTTAGCCGAGTTCAAAATCTCCCAAAATGAGAAAACACTCAAACCCTTCGATTTATAATTCTACCCAGTGATCCCGCATCTGCACTCCAAATGTCCTCTTTTGCGGTCTAAAATGCGCATCTGCGCACTTCTCTTAAGTCCGGACCTACTGCTTCTGCGGTCCAACTCCCACTTTTGTAGGTCCGCACCCACGGAACCCTTCCGCATCTGCGGTCCTAAGCCCATCCAGCCATGCTCCGCTTCTGCGAAAACTTCCTCGCAGAAGCGCATCTGCTTCTGCGGAACTTTAAGCGCATATGCGAAGCTCCCTTGGCCAGACCATCTTGCACTTATACGACTCTTCAACTGCACCTGCGACCAGGCCCACCGCAGATCACACCAGAAACTATAAGCTTCAGCAATAATCACCAAGTCCAAAATGATCCGTTAACCATCCGAAACACCCTCGAGGCCCCCAGGACCCCATCCAAACATACCAACAAGTCCTAAAATATATTACGCACTTACTCGAAGCCTCAAATCACATCAAACAATATCAAAATCACGAACCGCGCCCTAATTCAGGCCTAATTAAACTAATAAACTTCCAACTTCTAAAACTAATATAGAGCCATATCAAATCAACTCCGAATGATCTCAAATTTTGTACACTAGTCCTAAATGATACAACAGACCTATTCCAACTCTCGAAACCGAAATCCAAACCCCGGTATCATCAAATTTAACTCTCGGTTAAACCTCTCAACCTTCCGAACCTTCAACTTTCCAACTTTCGCCAAAAAGCCTCAAACCAACCTACGGACCTCCAAATCAATATCTGCACATATGCCTAAGTCCAAAATTATCGTACAAAGCTATCGTAACCATCAAAACTCCATTCCGGAGTCATCTACACAAAAGTCAAACTCCGGTCAACTCTTTCAACTTAAGTCTTCAACCTTGAGACCAAGTGTCCCAATTCACTCCGAAACATCCCTGAAACCAAACCAACCACCCCGACAAGTCACATAACCATAAATGAACATAGAAGAAGCAATAAATAGGGGAATGGGCTTACAATACCCAAAGAAAGCGGCCAAATCGTTACAATGTCTGTGTAACCAATTAACCATGCCAAGATTCTTTTTAAGAAGTTCTTAGAGAATTTACACTGCACAAACAAATGCTCCTTTGCTTCATCATAAGCTTGGCACAAAGCAAATTCACATTCATGCCCCATTTGACTATCTGTAAGCTCTCAATAACTTGGCATGCATTAATAACCACATTGTAAATGTGGTCTTTGAGCATGACATCATTCTTGAACATCATATCGTAATTTTGCCTAATCATGCTCTTTTTAGCTATATGATTGCATTGTACCTGGTCCAAAAGTTCTCTAACATGCAATACTTCCTGATTATTTGTTGGAGTATTGGACTAGTGTTAAATTGCAGTAATAAGTAAGGATCTATTTCATCCATAACTTATCCTGTTTATGAGCCAAATTCAAATAAGTTTTCACTATAGCAGCCTTATTCCAAAGCTATGGATTAGTTAAATTCAACCCACGTGCAGATTTAGGACTGCACATTATGTCCCAAGCTACTAAAGCTTTCTTTTTTATCACACTTTCCCCTGGATAAACATAACTTCTGCATAATGCATCAGTTTATTTTAATACTTTAGCAGGAATAAAAAACAATTGAGTTCAGTAGAATTTGTATGCCAAAGAGTAGTTTGTACTAGTTGTACCTTCCAACATAGGTTAACTTATTGCATGCCATGAGGAAATTCTGTCTGTAATGTTCTCTATTAGGGGTTGCCACTGTAATGGAGTGAATTTCCTTATGGATAGAGGAATACTAAGGTATCTAAAGGGTAGTTCATCACAAGCAAATCCCAATTGTTGTAATATCTTCTCTCTTTTATATTGTAGTACTCCTTTAAAATACACTGAGCTCTTAGTCGAATTTGTCTACAACCCAGATACACTAAATTAGACTTTCCTACTTATGATAGAACTGAAGATCCTCTTATTTAGCTTCACCGTTTGTTAACCAGCGTACTCCCAATCCAAGAAAAAATAGGGTTAGCTTCTTTTCACATGTTGGGGAGGCGCAATTATGGTTTTATCAACTGGAACTGGAGGAACCCAATTTAACACGGGGTGTGTTCAAGAATATTGTACCCTTCGTTTTGGCCAACCAATGAAAAGTAACCCATTAGGAGAGTTTTTCAACTTGAAACAAACTAGTTCTGTGGAAGAATATGAGAGAAACTTCCAAAATCGGTTGGTTCGTGCTTCATCTATGCGTACAGACCAACAAGTTGATATGTTTACAACTGGGTTAGTTGATTCAATTCATCTCGATGTTGAAATGCATAATCCATCTAACTTAGTACAAGCAATGAGTCTGGCAAGAGCATTTGAGAAGAAAATACGGATTTCTTCTGCCACACAAAGGGGCTATGGTTCAACCTCAAACGACGATGTCAAAGTTTTCGGTACAACGGTGACTTTGAGTGCTAAGACTACTACTTCTTCTTATCCTTTTGTGAAAAGGTTGACTCGCACCGAGGTGGTTGCACGACGTGCAAAAGGATTGTGCTACAACTATGATGATCCTTATGTTGCAGGCCATCAATGAAAAGAGTTATTTTGGATGGAAATAGAGGATGTAGAATCTGAGGACATAACAACGGACAACGAAGAGCCCGCCATCTCACATTCATGCTATCATAGGCAAATAACATGTAAATACTATGCAATTGCAAGTTGTAATTGATATGAAGTTGTTGCTTAACTTAGTGGATTCGAGCAGCGCACACAATTTTATTAGCACTACTGCTACCCATCGTTTAGGCTTGCCTATCCGTCATCAGAAAAATCTCAATGTATCAGTGGCAAATGGCGAGAAAATCTCCAGTTTGGGAATTTGCAAAGGAGTGTAATTTTTTGTAATTACCCATTTTTTTATTGCTGATTTTTATGTGATTCCTCTAATGACCTAAACGGCCATCTTTAAATTTAATAATTATTTCTGTGATCTAAGACCTTGAAAAGTACTATTCGTCATTCCTCGACATGTATGCACAGTCCGTATAATTTTCCGAAAAGTTTTTATATGAAACAATTGATTAAAATGTGAAATGGAGCCTTAAAACTCAAATTAGTTGACTTTACATTTTGAGCAAACAGACTCGGATCAGTGTTTTAACAGTTTCGGTAGGTCCGCATCGTGATTTGGGACTTGAGCATATGCCTAAAATTTAATTTGGATGTCCCTAACTAGAATTATCGCCAGTTGGCGGAAACTAGAAGCCTAAAGGCTTAAAGATTTCAAAGTTTGACTACAAATTGACTTTTATTGATATCGGGGTCGGATTCGAGTTCTGAAAATTTTCATAGGCTCGTTATGTCATTTATAACTTGTCTGTCGAATTTGGTGAGAAACAGAGTTGATTTGACATGATTCGGACGTTCGGTTGTGAAAATAGAAGTTTTAAAGTTTTCTTAAAAAATTCATTTGATTAGGTGTCTGATTCGTAATTCTAGGTGTTAAATTGGTGTTTTGATCGCGCGAGCGAGTTCGTATGAGGTTTTTGAATTTGTGTGCATGTTTGGTTTGGAGCCCCGAGGGCTCGGGTGAGTTTCAGATAGCCTACAGACCATTTGAACTTTGGAAAGATCTGGTATTTCCCAGTTCTGGTTTCCTTAATCGCGATCGCGTGGCTTCATCTGCAATCGCGAAGGCTTATTGAGTACTCATGAAAATTTGTACTATGCGATCACATAGTATTGTACGCGATCGCACAATTAGAAAAGCTAAGGCACCGCGAACGCGTGAGCAAAGCCGCATTAGCGAAGAAGGAATGAGGCAGAAACGGAAGCACCAAATTAGTGCTACGCGATCGCACAAGTCAGTACACGATCGCGTAAGGTTGAGAAAATGTTCTGTGCGATCGCATGTCTATTTACGCGATCGCGTAGAGTTAATAATCCGGGCAGCCAAACTGTCTTCGCGATCGCAAAGAATTATCCGCGATCGCGAAGAGTAAAATGAACCTGGGAAAAAATTATTCTACGCGATCGTGAATGAATTTCCGCGATCGCGATGAATAAAGATTTGGGCAAACAGAACTTAAGTTCTAGAAATGAGATTTCGACCCATTTTCCACCATTTTCGATTTTGAGCTCAAGTAAGACGATGTTTGGGCGATTTTCACGGAAAACTATTGGGGTAAGTGTTCCTTATCCTATATTGATTATATTTCATGATTCCATACTCATTTACA
Organism: Nicotiana otophora; assembly: GCA_000715115.1. Taxonomy (NCBI): domain Eukaryota; kingdom Viridiplantae; phylum Streptophyta; class Magnoliopsida; order Solanales; family Solanaceae; genus Nicotiana; species Nicotiana otophora. Next base: position 12,843 of record AWOL01S0050368.1, read on the forward strand.
TTATGAATCCGTGAATTTATGGAAGAAAAAAAAAATCAGATTTTTATAAAATCTTCCAAAATTATAAAATGAGGATTTAAAAGCCAACCCGATGTCGGAATTCGATAATTTTTGTATGGTTGAACTCGTATCGGAACGGATGTTCGAATTTCATGAGTTTTTCCGGGATTCGAGATGTGGGTCCCACTGTCAATTTTTAAAATGAATTTCGGATTTTATCCGAAAAATTAGTAAATTCATATGGAATTAATTACTATGATTCGTATTGAGTATATCGAATTGTTTGAGAATAGATTTGGCGCTTTTGGAGATAAATTCAAAAGGAAATGTTGTGGTCGAGTAATTGATTGAAATTTGCAAAACAAGGTAAGTGTCATGGTTAACCTTGACTTGAGGGAATAGAACCCCTGAATTATTTGCCATGTGAATTTCATGTGCAACGATGTATAGGAAAGGTGACGAGTGCCTATACTTTGTCAATTTAATTGGTTTCTTAATTATTTAAACATCTTAAATTATTTTGAGACACGAATTAATTATTAGAATAATTATTTTTCTCCTATTCTTTGCCAAATATTAATTCTGAAACTCCTGCAATAATTGTTACGTGTTTATTTGATTTATGTATCTTAATTGCTACTTGACACTTAGCATATTAAACTGCCCATTTCTCCTTGATTTTCACAATAAATTGTTACTTGTCATTGTTTGTTTCATAAATAAATCGTAATTATTGTATGCTTGTTGTTTTATAATTTCATATTAATTGTTGCAATTATTGGGGCAATTTCTTTTATAATAATTGATAAATGAATATATTGGAGGAGCGGGTTGCACGCCGCTACGAAAATGAAAATGAATATATATTGGGGGATCGGGTCACACGCCGGAACAGACTTGTTGAAAAGTCCATATTGGGGGATCAGGGTTACACGCCGTAACAAACTTATTAAAAGTCTATATATATATTGGGGGATCGCGTTGCACGCCGCAATAGACTTGATTGAAATAAATATATTGGAAGAGCGGATTGCACGCCACAACAAAATTGAATATGAATTTATTGTGGGAATGGGTTGCACGCTGCAACGGAAATTGATTAAAATAATAATTGGTTATGACTGCTGAGTTGACTTCAACTATTAAAATGAGTTACCTGATTTATTATATTATTGTGGTTATTACTATTATTGCATACATGTTAATGTAAGTAACCCGCCTTAGCCTCGTCACTACTTCGTTGAGGTTAGGCTCGGCACTTACCAGTACATGGGGACGGTTGTACTGATACTACACTCTGCACTTCTTGTGAAGATTTCGGAGTGGTCCCAGCGACGTATCATAGACTTGCTCGGATTTCAGCTATTCAGAGGAGACTTGAGGTATAACTGCACAGCGTCCGCAGTTCTGAAGTCCCCGTCTACCTTATTTTAGGTGTGTGTTTGCTTTAAGACATATTTATTTTATTTAGACATGTATTTGTATTATTTTAGAAGTTCGTGCACTTGTAACACCAATTCTGGGATGATATTTAGACATCACTATTTTTATGGATTAATCACTACATTTCAAACTTTACTTCCGCATTGGTTTCTTTGTTATTAATTTATTTAAAATTATTTAAAAATGGTTAATATTATTCTAACGTTGGCTTGCCTAGCAAGTGAAATGTTAGGCGCCATCACGGTCTCGAAGGTGGGAATTTCGAGTCGTGACAGTTGGTATTAGAGCATTAGGTTACATAGGTCTCACGAGTCACGAGCAAACTTAGTAGAGTCTGAAGGATCGGTATGGAGACGTCTTTACTTATCTTTCAGAGGCTATAAAGTTTAGGAACAATATCACTTCTTTCTTATTCTATTGTGCGATCTTATTCTATCATCGATAATTGAACCATTCTATTCTTATTCTCCCGCAGATGGCGAGAACACGTACATTTCCAGTGGCACCAGTTATCTCACAAGCTGGGAGAGGAGCACAAACTCCCACTACTCCCGCTCCGAAGTAGATGGCTCCCCAGAATCAGGCTCCCGTAGCCCCGCCAGTTGGGGTAGTTCAGCCAGTTGTTGCGGCACAGACCAGTGATACGCCCACCATGTCTTTTGAGGCCTTATTGCCAATGGATAAGTTTACTAAACTCTTTCTAGTTCACTTCAGTGGTACACCTTTTGGGGACCCACAGGATTATCTTGACCGCTGCCATGAGGTGCTGCAGAACATGGGTATAGTTGAGACCAATAGGGTCGATTTTGCTGTATTTCAAATGACAGGTTCCGCCAAGAGGTAGTGGAGAGATTATACATTGACCATACTAGTTGGATCGCCTGCACTTACCTGGGAGCAGATCTCGCAGCTATTTCTGGAGAAGTTCCTTCCTATCACACTGAGAGAGGATTACCACAAGCAATTTGAGCATCTATAATAGGGTAGTATGACTGTTACTCATTATGAGTCCCGTTTTGTGGATTTAGCCCGTCATGCTCTCCTTTTACTACCTACTGAGGTAGAGAGAGTGAGGAAGTTTATTGAGGGACCCACTCACCCTATCAGGCTTCAGATGGCCAAGGAGACCGGAAGTGAGATTTCCTTTCAGGCGGCTGCTAATGTCGCGAGGAGGATCGAGATGGTTATTGCAAAGGAGAGAGGGCAGAGGTCTAATAAGAGGCCTCGTCAATTCGGTGGTTTCAGTGGTGCCTCGTTTGGAGGCAAGGGTAATTTTGGTAGGGGTCATCCTCCCAAACCATTTCATTCAGCACTTCAGGCATCTCCCGGTGCTTCAGGGAGTCACGGTCCTATTATGCCTTATTCTAGGCAGCCAACATTTCGTGCACATTTATCTCCTATCAGTGTACCACCACTCTAGAGTCACTACAACTGTTATCCGACCCGTTCGGGTCAGCTTCAACTTCAGCCGCCACGACATCAGGATGGGTGTTATAAGTATGGGAACATTGGTCACATCAGGAGATATTTCCCTAGGTTATTGAGTAACAGATCTCGGCAGGATTCTCGTGCCATCATACCGGCAGCGGTTGCTTCACTGCCTGCTCAGCCAGCTAGAGGTAGGGGTCAGACAACTAGAGGTGGAGGTCATGCCATTAGAGGTGGAGGTCAGGCCGTTAGAGGTAGAGGCCAACCAATTAAATGCTGTCCCAGAGACGCAATTAAGAGTGGTAGGGCCCAGCCCCGATTTTATGCTTTTCCAGCTAGGCCTGAGGCCGAGTCATCTCATGCTGTGATCACAAGTATTATTCCAGTTTTCCATAGAGATGCTTCAGTTCTATTTTGATCTAGGATCTACTTATTCCTATGTGTCCTCCTATTTTGGTTTCGTATTTGGTTGTGCCTCGTGATTCTCTGAGTGCTTCTGTGTGTGTATCTATATCGGTGGGAGACTCTGTTACAGTAGACCATGTCTATCGTTCGTGTGTGATTACTATTGGTAGTCTTGAGACTAGTGTGGATCTTCTACTTCTTGATATAGTAGATTTTGATGTCATCTTGGGTATGGATTGGCTGTCACCTTATCATGCTATATTGGATTGTCATGCCAAGGCAGTGATCCTAGCCATGCCGGGGTTACTTCGTTTAGAGTGGAAAGGAACTCATGGTCATTCTACCAACAAGGTTATTTCTTATATGAAGGCTCGGTGTATGGTCGAGAAAGGGTGTCTAGCCTATTTGGCTTATATTCGCGATTCCAGTGCGAATGTTCCTTCTATGGATGCAGTACCAGTCGTTCGTGAATTTCTAGAAGTATTTCGTGCAGATTTGCCGGGGATGCCACCCGGCAGAGATATTGACTTCTGTATTGATTTAGCTTCGGGCACTCAGCCTTTATCCCACTATTCCGTATGTCCCCGCCAGAGTTGAAAGAATTGAAGGAACAGTTACAAGGCTTGCTTGATCAGGGATACATTAGACCCAATGTCTCGCCCTGGGGTGTACCACTATTATTTGTAAAGAAGAAAGATTGTTCAATGCGAATGTGTATAGATTATTGACAGTTGAACAAGGCTACTAACAAGAACAAGTATCCACTGCCAAGAATTAATGACTTATTCGATCAACTTCAGGGTGCCAAGGTGTTTTCAAAGATCAACTTGAGGTCTGGTTACCATCAGTTGAAGATTAGGACATCTGATGTCCCTAAGACAGCTTTTCGGACTCGGTATGAGCATTATGAATTCCTAGTGATGTCATTTGGATTGACAAATGCCCCAACACCATTTATGGATTTGATGAATCTGGTGTTTAAACCCTATTTGGATTCTTTTGTGGTTGTATTCATTGATGATATCTTGATTTACTTCAGCAGTTGAGAGGAGCATGAGCAACATCTTCAGAGTGTGCTTCAGACTTTAAAGAATAATCAGTTATATGCCAAATTTTCAAAATGTAAATTTTGGTTAGACTTAGTTGCCTTTTTGGGGCATGTTGTATCGGCATAAGGCATAAAGGTGAATACTAAGAAGATCGAGGTTGTTCAGAATTGGCCTAGACCTACTTCAGTTACAGAGATCCGGAGTTTCATAGGTTTGGCAGGTTATTATCGCCGGTTCGTGGAAGGGTTTTCATCTATAGCAAGACCATTGACCAGAATGACCCAGAAATGTGTTATATTCGGATGGTCAGACGAGTGTGAGTTGAGCTTTCAAAAGCTCAAGACCGCTTTGACTACGTCGCCAGTGTTGGTATTACCCACATGTTCAGGATCTTATACGATGTATTATGATGCATCTCGCATTGGGATTGGTGCAGTATTGATGCAAGATGGCAAGGTGATTGCATATGCGTCGCGGCAGTTGAAAGTACACAAGAAGAATTATCCTGTTTATGACTTAGAATTGGAAGCCATTGTTCACGCGCTGAAGATTTGGAGGCATTACCTCTACAGTGTCTCATGTGAGGTATTTACTGATCATCGTAACCTTTAGTATGTGTTCAAACAAAAGGATCTCAATTTGAGGCAGAGAAGATGGTTGGAGTTGTTGAAAGACTATGATATCACCATTTTGTATCACCCCGGAAAGGATAATGTGGTGGCCAGTGCTTTGAGTAGAAAGACTATGAGTATGGGCAGCCTTGCTTATATTTCGATTTATGAGAGACTGTTAGCTGTAGATGTCCAGATTTTGGCTAATCAATTTGTGAGGTTAGATGTTTCAGAGCCCAGTCGGGTTTTAGCTTGCACAGTCGCTCGGGTCTTCTTTATATGAGCGCATCAGAGGGCGGCAGTATAATAATCCTCATTTACTTGTACTCAAGGACACGATGCGGCACGGTAATGCCAAACAGGTTGCTGTGGGGGAAGATGGAGTTCTGCGAATGTAGGGTCGTATTTATGTGCCTAATGTGGATGGGCTTCGTGAATTAATTCTGGAAGAGGCCCACAGTTCCAGGTATTCTATTCATCCAGGTGTCGCCAAAATGTATCAAGATTTACGGCAACATTATTGGTGGCGGAGAATGAAGAAGGACATAGTTGCATATGTAGCTTGGTGTCTAAATTGTCAACAAGTCAAGTACGAGCATCAGAGACCAGTGGTTTGCTTCAGAAGTTAGAAATTCCTGAGTAGAAGTGAGAACGTATCACTATGGATTTTGTTGTTGGGCTCCCACAGACTTAGAGAAAATTTGACGCAGTTTGGGTCATTGTGGACAGGTTGACGAAGTCAGCACATTTCATTCCAGTGGCAGTTACCTATTCTTCAGAGCGGTTAGCTGAAATTTACATTCGTGAGATTGTCCGCCTTCACGGTGTGCCCATGTCTATTATTTCATATCGAGGTATGCAGTTTACCTTACACTTTTGGAGGACTGTACAACATGAGTTAGGCACGCAGGTTGAGTTGAGTATAATATTTCATCCACAGATAGACGGACAATCAGAACACACTATTCAAATATTTGAAGATATGCTTCGCGCCTGTGTTATAGACTTTGGAGGTTATTGGGATCAATTCTTGCCACTTGTGGAGTTTGCTTATAATAATAGCTACTAGTAGAGCATTCAGATGGCTCCATATGAGGCATTATATAGAAGGCGATGTCGTTCGCCAGTTGGCTGGTTTGAACCGGGAGAGGCTCGGTTGTTGGGTACCGATTTGGTACAGGATGCCTTGGATAAAGTCAAAGTTATTCAGATCGACTTCGTACAGCTCAGTCTAGGCAAAAGACTTATGCTGACCGTAAGGTTCGTAATATTGCATTCATGGTTGGAGAAAGAATATTGCTCCGAGTTTCACCTATGAAAGGAGTAATGAGGTTCGGAAAGAAGGGCAAGTTGAGCCCTAGGTATATTGGACCCTTTGAAATTCTTGAAAGGATGGGTGAAGTAGCCTACAGGCTTGCACTACCACCTAGTTTATCAGCGGTTCATCCGGTGTTCCATGTGTCTATGCTCCGGAAATATCATGATGATCTGTCCCATGTGTTAGATTTCAGCTCAGTCCAATTGGACAAAGATTTGACTTATGAAGAGGAGCCAGTAGCTATTCTAGCTCAGCAGGTCGGACAGTTGAGGTATAAGAGTTATCCTTCAGTTCGGGTACAATGGAGAGGTCAGCTGGTAGAAGCATCTACCTGGGAGTCCGAGTTATACATGCGGATTAAATATTCACACCTTTTCCCCAACTCAAGTACTTTTTCTAACTCCGTTCGAGGACGAATGTTTGTTTTAGAGGTGGAGAATGTGATGAACCAAAAGGCCATCTTTAAATTTAATAATTATTTTTGTGATCTAAGATCTCGAAAAGCACTATTTATCATTCCTCAACATGCGTGCACAGTCCGTATAATTTTCTGTAAAGTTTTATATGAAAACATTGATTAAAATGTGAAATAGAGCCTTAAAACTCAACTGAGTTGACTTTGGTCAACATTTTGAGCAAACAGACTCGGATCAGTATTTTGACAGTTTTAGTAGATCCGTATCGTAATTTGGGACTTGGACGTATGCCCGAAATTTAATTTGGAGGTCCCTAGCTTGAATTATCGCCAGTTGGCGGAAACTAGAAGCCTAAAGGCTTAAAGATTTCAAAGTTTGACTACAAATTGACTTTTATTGATATTGGGGTCGGATTCGAGTTCTCAAATTTTTTATAGGTCCGTTATGTCATTTATGACTTGTCTGTCGAATTTAGTGAGAAACAGAGTTGATTTGGCATGATTCAGATGTTCGGTTGTGAAAATAGAAGTTTTAAAGTTTTCTTAAAAATTTCATTTGATTTGGTGTCTGATTCATAATTCTAGGTGTAAAATTGGTATTTTGATCGTGCGAGCAAGTCATATGAGGTTTTTGGACTTGTGTGCACGTTTGGTTTGGAGCCCCGAGGGCTCGGGTGAGTTTCGAATAGCGTACAAACCATTTGAACTTTGAAAAAATCTGGTATTTCCCAGTTGTGGTTTCCTTAATCGCGGTCGCGTGGCTTCATCCGCGATCGCGAAGTCTTGTTGAACACTGATGAAAATTTGTACTATGCGATCGCACAGTTGGAAAAGCTAAGGCACCGCAGACTCGTGGGCAAAGCCGCGTTCGCGAAGAAGGAATGAGGCAGAAACGGAAGCACAAAATTTGTGCTACGCGATCGCACAAGTAAGTACGCGATTGTGTAAGGCTGAGAAAATGTTCTCTGCGATCGCATGTCCATTTACGCGATCGCGTAGAGTTAATAATCCGGGCAGGCAAAATGTGCTTCGCGATCGCAAAGAATTATACGCGATCGCGAAGATTAAAATGAACATGTGCAAAAATTGTTCTACGCGATCGCGAACGAATTTCCGCGATGAGTAAAAATCTGGGCAAACAGAACTTAAGTTCTGGAAATGGGATTTCGACCCATTTTCCATCATTTTCGATTTTGAGCTCGGGTAAGACGATTTTTGGGCGATTTTCACGGGAAAACATTGGGGGTAAGTGTTCCTTATCCTATATTTATTATATTTTATGATTCCATACTCATTTACATCATGAATCCGTGAATTTATGGAAGAAAAATCAGATTTTTATAAAATTTTCCAAAAATATAAAATGAGGATTTGAAAGCCAACCTGATGTCGGAATTCGATAATTTTTGTATGATTGAACTCGTATCGGAACGGGTATTCGAATTTCACAAGTTTTTCTGGGATTCGATACGTGAGCCCCGCTGTCGAGTTTTAAAATAAAATTCGGATTTTATCCGAAAAATTAGTAAATTCATATGGAATTAATTCCTATTATTCGTATTGAGTATATCGAATTATTTGTGAATAGATTTAACGCTTTTGGAGACAAATTCAAAAAAAAAAGCTGTGGTCGAGTAATTGATTAGAATTTGCAAAACGAGGTAAGTGTCGTGGTTAACCTTGACTTGAGGGAATAGAACCCCTGAATTATTTGCTATGTGAATTTCATGTGCAACGATGTATAGGAAATGTGACAAGTGCCTATACTTTGTCAATTTAATTGGTTCCTTAATTATTTAAATATTTTAAATTATTTTAAGACACGAACTAATTGTTAGAATAATTATTTTTCTCCTATTCTTTGTCAAATATTAATTATGGAACTCCTGCAATAATTGTTACATGCTTATTTGATTAATGTATCTCAATTGCTACTTGACACTTATCATATTAAATATTAAACTGCCTTTTTTCCCCTGATTTTTACAATAAATTGTTACTTGTCATTGTTTGTTTAATAAATAAATCATAATTATTGTATGCTTGTTGTTTTATAATTTCATATTAATTGTTACATTTATTGGGGTAATTTCTTTTATAAGAATTGGTAAATGAATATATTGGAGGAGCGGGTTGCACACCGCAACAGAAAAAAAAATGAATATATATTGGGGGATCGAGTTGTACGCCGCAACAGACTTGTTTAAAAGTCCATATTGGGGTATCGGATTGCACGTTGCAACATACTTATTAAAAGTCTATATATATTGGGGGATTGGGATGCACGCCGCAAAAGACTTGATTGAAATAAATATATTGGAGGAGCGGGTTGCACGCCGCAACAGAATTGAATATGAATATATTGTGGGAGCGGGTTACACGCTCCAACGGAAATTGATTGAAATAATAATTGGTTATGACTGCTGAGTTGGCTTCAACTATTAAAATGAGTTACCTGATTTATTTCTATTATTTTGGTTATTACTATTATTCTGTACATGTTAATGTAAGTGACCCGCCTTAGCCTCGTCACTACTTCGTCAAGGTTAGACTCGGCACTTACCAGTACATGGGGTCGGTTGTACTGGTACTACACTCTGCACTTCTTGTGAAGATTTCGGAGTTGGTCCCAACGGCGTACCATAGACTTGCTCGGATTTCAGCTATTCAGAGGAGACTGAGGTATAACTTCACAACGTCCGCAGTTATGAAGTCCACATCTACCTTATTTTATCTGTGTGTTTGCTTTCAGATAGTTTTATTTTATTCAGATTTGTATTTATATTATTCTAGAAGCTCGTGCACTTTTGACACCAATTCTGGGATGGTATTTAGATATCGCTATTTTTATGGATTAATCACTACATTTTAAATTTTACTTTCGCATTGGTTTCTTTGTTATTAATTTATTTAAAATTGTTTAATAATGGCTAATATTATTCTAACGTTGGCTTGCCTAGCAAGTGAAATGTTAGGCGCCATCATGGTTCCGAAGGTGAGAAATATCGTGTCACGACAGTTGGTATCAAAGCACTAGGTTACATAAGTCTCCCGAGTCACGAGCAAACTTAGTAGAGTCTGAAGGATCGGTACGGAGACGTCTGTACTTATCTTTGAGAGGCTATAAAGTTTAGGAACAATATCACTTCTTTCTTATTCTGTTGTGCGATCTTATTCTATCATCGATAATTGAACCATTCTATTCTTATTCTCTCGCAGATGGCGAGAACACGTAATACATCTACCGACGGACATGGACTAGAGCCCCTGGTGGCAACTATGGCCAGGGGTAGAGGTCGAGACCGAGGTCGTGCTAGAGGCCAAGGCAGAGGCAGAGGTAGAGCTCAATCTAGAGCTTGAGCAGCAACACATGTTGTAGATCCTCAGGTGGATCTTCAGGAGGAGGTTCCAGTTCAGACTGTACCGGTTGGACCAGTTCAGGTTCCGGAAGGGTTCATAGCTACTCCGGTGCTTTAGGACGCTCTAGTCCGTCTGGTCAGTCTTATGGAGGACGTGGCCCAGAATGGTACATTTCCAGTGGCACCAGTTGTCTCACAGGCTGGGGAGGAGCACAAACTCCCACTACTCCCGCTCTGAAGTAGATGGCTCCCCAGAATCAGGCTCCTGCAGTCCCGCCAGTTGGGGTAGTTCAGCCAGTTATTGCGGCACAGACCAGTGATAGACCCCCCAGCAGCACCTACATCTTTCGCTGGATTCCAAGTAAGGTGACCTCAAGAATATATTGGCCAAATTTGATGACATATTCCAAGAACCTATAGGTCTGCCTCCTATGCATTCCTGCGATCATCACATTTGTTTACTACCAGGAACTGATCCGGTGGTAGTTCGACCCTATCGCTACCCTCACTTCCAGAAAGATGAGATTGAAATATAGTGTGATCAAATGCATCATCAAGGCATTATCCGACCTAGTCGTTCTCCATTCTCATCACCTGTACTGCTAGTTCGGAAACATGATGGAACATGGCACTTTTGCATGGACTATAAGGATCTTAATTCCAAAATAGTAAAAGATAAATTCCCTATTCCAGTAGTTGATGAATTACTTGAAGAATTACCTGGAGCACAATTTTTCACCAAGCTCGATCTTCGCTCTAGTTACCATCAAGTCCGCATGGACTCTATGGATGTTGAGAAGACGGCTTTCAGAATGCACCATGGCTATTTTGAGTTCTTTGTCATGCCATTTGGATTGACCAATGCCCCCTCTACCTTTCAAGAAATGATGAATGAGGTAGTCCGAAAGTACCTACATCAATTTGTACTTGTATTTTTTGATGACATCCTTGTGTATAGCAAGACTTGGAAGGATCATTTGTCGCACATGCGAATCATCTTTGAGTTACTGCAAGCTCATCGCCTTTGTTTTAAAAAATCCAAATGTTCCTTTGGCGAAAAACAAGTAGCTTATCTGGGCCACATAGTTTCAAACACAAGTGTTTCAGCTGATGACAACAAGATCAAGACCGTGGTGGACTGGCCTCAACCGCAATCAACAATAATATTGCATGTATTCTTAGACTTGGTAGGATATTACCGTAAATTCATCCAGAATTTTGGTCTGATTGCTGCTCCCTTAACAAGTATGCTTAAGCGACATTCTTTTAAGTGGAATGATGATACACTTGCTTCTTTTGAAGCTCTTAAAAAGGCATTAATTGCTGCCCCAATCTTACAGTTGCCAAATTTTGACGAAGAATTTGTTATTGAGTGTGATGCTTCAGGTGATGGAATAGGAGCAGTCCTTTAACAGAAGGGACATCCAATTGCTTTTTATTAGTTGTAAGCTAGCTGATCGAAACCTAAAACTTCCAGCTTATGAACGTGAATTAATAGGCTTGACAAAGGCAGTTCAACATTGGAGACCTTATCTTTTGGGTCGAGCCTTTCTAATTCGAACTGATCATTACAATATTAAATACTTGTTAGATCAACGTCTTACTACTTCTCCTCAACAACATTGGCTTAGCAAGTTGACGAGGTATGATTTTCGGGTTGAATACAAGGTCAGGCACTTGAATACTGCTGCATATGCATTATCACGACGAGAAGGGACTGAAGATATGTTATTTGTTATTTCCCAGCCTCAGGTTTTGATATTTGATGAAGCCTGGGCAGAAGTCAAGCAGTCACTAATTCTTCGAGAACTTCAAACTAAAATTAAATAGGGAGAGATGGATGTCGATTGAGTATTTCGAGATGGATTGTTGTTCTTTAGAGACAAGGTTTATCTCTTGTCAAATTCACCATTGGTAGCTTCTGTCTTGTCCGGGTTTCATGATAGCACACATGAAGGTGTTCAGAATACCATGCAACGTATTCGCAAGGATTTTTATTGGCCAACTATGAAGACATCTATCAAGGATTATATTGCTGCTTGTCCGGTTTGCCAACGTAATAAGGCTGTTAATTTGAGTCCAGCAGGACTGTTACAACCTTTACAACTACCTAATCAGATCTGGTCGGATATCTCAATGGATTTTATTGATGGGCTGCCAAATCATTAGGTAAAATAGTGTTATTGGTGATTGTGGACCGGTTCTCTAAATATGCACATTTTATTCCTCTTGCTCATCCATATAATGCATCTTCTGTAGCAAGACTTTTCTATGAGAATATTGTTCGTTTGCATGGTATCCCAGAATCAATTGTCAATGATCGAGATCCCCTCTTCACAAGTACGTTCTAAAAAGAATTATTTCATTTATGTGGGACTAAATTAAATTTTATCTGCTTATCATCCACAGTCGGACAACCAAACCGAGGTTGTTAATCACACAATCGAGATGTATTTGCGATGCTTGGTGGGTTATCGTCCTACAAAATGGGTAGAATAGATTTCGTAAGCTGAATTTTGCTATAACACTTATTTCCATTCAACACTTCACACGTCTCCATTTCTAGTTGTTTATGGCCGCGAACCTCCCAGATTGCAATCCTACATGATTGGTTCATCTCGAGTTGATGTTGTTGACCGAGCATTAATAGACCCAGATGTTGTCTTATAGGATATTCGAGCCAAGCTACAACAAGCGCAATATAAAATGAAGAATGTTTATGATAAAGGACATCGTGATGTGGAATTCTCTCCGGGATCTTATGCCTGGTTACGTTTACATCCATATCTCCAAAAAGCTCTGGCTAGCCGTGTTTATCATAAACTTGCACCAAAGTATTATGGCCCCTTTGCAGTTTTGAAGAGCATAGAATCTGTAGCTTATCAACTTGATCTACCTGCAGGTTACAAGCTTCATGATGTGTTTCATGTGTCACTTCTTAAGCCATTCAAGGGTGAGATACATGCAACTCTACCTACTCTTCCACCAGTTGAATAATGACGCATTGTTCCCACCCCTTGCTCTGTCCTCCGATCACGTCTGAATCATGGTAATTGGGAACTTTTGGTTCAGTGGTGTGGTTTCTCTGTTGAGGATTCCACTTGGGAGAATGTGAATCATTTCAAATCTGCCTTTCCAGACTTCAAGCTTGAGGACAAGCTTTTTCTACAGGAAGAGAGTAATGTTATGGATGCGTTTGTTGGCAGACAATATACTAGACGAAAGAATTAATAGGATAGATAATGATTGATATTTTCTGAATTATTTTGTCAGCTTGAATAAAACATCCCTTAGTGATTTAGGACTCTTGTTATTTCTTTTAGTTAGGACTCTTTTCTGAGTTAGGACTCTTGCTATGTAACCCTCTATTTAAAAGAGTTGACGCTTATCAATAAAAACAGGTTGAATTTCTTCAAGTCATAGAGATTTGGAACTTTTCTCAAACAAGTTCTAGGTGTGCAATTCCTTGATTGAATTGCAAATCCAGCAATCATAGGCAAGTCTAGGAACAAGAACAAGGGCATAGACTTTCGTGTTAATCGTCTAGCGACTCGATCCAAAATTAGGGACCATAACAATTCCCGCTATAGGTCGTGATGGCGCCCAACGTTGCCGCTAGGTAAGCCAACAGTGAACTATCAACTTAATTATTCATTTTATTATTTTTGAAATTATGGATTTTATTAAGTAAAGGAAATTAGGCGTAGAAAAATATGGAGTTATAAAGCATTAATAAAAACTAGTATAGTCGGCCTAACAACCACTCTATAGAACTTACATTTAAGTCTTGGTGGCACATTCTTATCACACAAGACACTAGATGCGAGCCCCTATTTCATTTATCCCCCTAATACAATGGATGACATCATCGTCAATCTCCCAATTACCTTGAATTATTAACCCACGCTACTTGGAACTTTCTCTCTTGGGGATGACTTGTGTATCAAGTCTCACTTCCAAGTCCACTTCATAAGTTACGTCACTGAACTTGCACTCAGGTATTCTGTCTAAATCCTGCTCAACCTGAAACCCTTAGACTTTAGGGTTTGTCTCCAAACCTCCAGCCTAGTGTAACACCGCCTCACGTCTCGTTAATCAGTACTATGTCATCTGCAAATAACATGCACCAAGGCACCTCCCTTTGGATATGACGCGTCAATTCATCCATCACTAAGGAAAATAAGAACATGCTAAGGCTTCATCCTTGGTGCAACCTCATCAAGACCGGAAAGTAGCCTGAGTTTCCTCCTACTGTCCTTACACTGGTCTTGGCTCCCTCATACATGTCTTTAAGATCAAATGATTTAAAATCTTCCTATCAATTTCTTGGCTTAAAAAGTACTAATATTTGTCGGTGTAGTTAGATGATTAGGGTACAAATGAATATGTTAGATATTATTATATTCCTTTTGATGCATACACATCAAAATTGTGAAAGATTTTAGTCCCTTTCACTTTTCCTTCTAAAAAGATCCTTTCTTACTTCTAACAATTAGATATGTTTTCTTTGATTTTATGACAGTCAAGTTTTAATTCATTTGTTCAATATTTAGATATTCAATGGAAGAAGGGGATCCTTGGCAAAAAGGCTAAATATGTGACAGGGTTCAAGCTATGGAAATAACCTTTTGTAGAGATGCAAGGTAAAATTGCGTACATAAGATCCAATTTGGTTCGGCCTTTCATCGGACTCCTTGCATAGCGGAAGCTTAAAAATATAATGTACAATACATTGATGAAGTTTCTTTCATTTAAATGACGATCATAATGAATATCAGCTCAAGGAAATTACTCAGAAGCTTTGCAAAATTAAGGTACACGACTAAAAATTGATTTGTGTGATCGAATTTATGAACAATGCGGATATTATTTGAAATGAGCAGGGCGATAAAGTGTCATTTCAATGAGCATTTGTTCTTTATTTCTTCAATAGTTACCCTTGGGAAAAGAAAAGAAAGGAAATGAAAGAAAAAAACATTGAGCATTTTATATACAGTTAAAAACAGGCTCTGCTAGTTTGTTATTGAGGAATAAATTTCGAGGAAAATAAAACAAAACAATACAGAGACGTGATTTCCAATGTCTCGACAATCAAATTGATAGTTTCTTACAAAGAAACTCATGCAACAACTGAATGTAACTTTTAGAAGCTTTTTCTTCTGGTAACTTCAGAAGGCGAGCAACCTCTTGAAATCCTGCATGTTGCTTTACATACAAAGAATTCTCACTTGCACTGTGCTTCATCTCCTGATTGTGAAGCTTTGTCTTTGACAGAGCCCATTGCATTGACCAAATTGCTAAGGGCCTCATGTAACACAGTGATCTATAGTGATCATTTGTGTTCCATCCCTCAGGCGTTTGGAAACCAAACCTGCGCATACAAGAACCTACAGTTGATCTCTGCTAAATGGTTAAGAAGATCTACTACTTTAATTCCTGTTTCAAAACATGAAATAGCCTATCCAACTGTATAAAGGCGAGTAGAACTATGAACAGGAGACATTGTACGAGTATCTACATGCCCTAAAATATCAACAGACTTTCTAAGGATGTTAAAATTTCATTGCAGAGTCGTTTCATGAACTGGAACACCTAAAACTGTAAAGAAAGAGTATGAAATCTCTTAGCCATTAATTAAATTAGAAACTAAATGAAAGTGAAATTAGTAGTGAGGTGTCAGTATGGAGTTGCGTCAACATTGGATATAAGCTAGACTAGGCTAAATGAAAGCGGAAGCTCACAAGGTTTAGGGAGCTAATCAACTAGTCAATAGAGATGTCATTATAGCTTTGGATTCATATTTCTTCATAGCTTGGCACATATTATTGTGATGCTTCTCTTATGAACAGGCTGAAGCTATGAGCAATTTCATTAAATAATCTATCAAACAAAGGCATAAACATATATTCGTTTTAACAGTGATGCTTAATGGTATGACCAACCTACAACTATTAGCTTGATAAATGGTGATCCTTGACATCCGTAGCAATATAGCCTTTTTCTCTATTCTTGATAGTCAGAATAGCAGTGACTAAGGGAATTTTGGAAATGAAAAAAAAAAAAGAGAATGTCACAAGCATCACAAAATAGTAGCACCAAAACTAACTTCCTCTTCCTTAAATAATAGATATCTAACAGAACTTCACGGTTCTGGGTAATGTCTTGCTAAAACAATCTATGCATATCTAAATGGATGCAATCTTTACTAGTATCTAGTTTATCGCAAACAATCACCAAGCCTAGAATAGGTTTTCCCTGATTCACTAGGTGACTTGTAATCATATGATAATGGAAAACTTCTCAACAAAGAGTGGTTTCCAATTTGCATTGCTAAAATGCTGTTTGGTTGATTTGTCCAACAAATAGCTCACTAGAAACCTCATCTTTTCCGGACCCACTCAAGTCCCCGAACGATTCATGTATCAGAAAATAAAAGAAGAAAATTATAGTTGTTACGCAGCGAAATCAGTATTTCAAGTTGAATGACAACTCATCATTTCAGCCTGGAAATGATAACCTCCAAGCAAAGAGAAAAAAGTAGAGGAGAAAAAAGAAACTTACCCGAAACCTTCTTCTGACCAAGCTGTCGAGTGTATTCCACTTGCTGTATGAAATGCTATGTCCCCCAAGCCCTCTTGTATCATATTAGCAGCAAGAGAATATGTGACTCCTGTCCATATTTCTCTTGACTGCATAGCAGACATATCAGGTTTTCCATTTGGTTGCATCCCGTTTACAGCCCCTCGAATCCCTCCTTTATGCTTTAACACATTGAAATCATAGATTTTCTTGAGAGCAGTTCTTATCTTCTCTTCATCAGCAATAGGTGAAAGACCACTCGCTCTCGCATACCTATGAGATAGCATACTAATGAGCAACAGGTTCTATGGTAAAGTTTCAAGTTATCACAGGTCTATCAACCATATGAAACTTCAAAGAACATGAAAAACGCAATATATTCATAGGTGGTGAATTTCAAGTTCTTTTCTCTAAATTTAGAAAAAAATTCATCAGTTTAGAGCCTTTAGTTCCTCTTGCCCCGTAAGATGAAGAAATAACTCACCATTGACCAGCCAACTGATCAGCGTGAATTGAAGAACTTGATCTACGACCACTATTGTCATAATTAAAGTAAGATCCATTCCATAACTTGTCATATACGGATTTTGCCTTCTGAAACTTTGCCCAAAGGTAATCAGCAGCTTCAGCATCACCAACCTCACGAGCCATCGCCGAGGCAGCTTGCAGAGCTGCTACCCAGAGCCCACCACAATATGTGCTCACTCCACTAACAGTCCATGCATCGTACGTTTGATCAGGGAACCCTTCATTTTCAATCATGCCATCCCCATCCTTATCAAACTGATCCATATATGCGATAGCTATGTATACTGATGGCCAAACAGATTTTCCAAAATTTTTATCCCCGGTAGCAACAAAATCCCTATAAACTTGAAGGACAAATTTCGAATTTAAGTCCTTCCATCTGTCTGAGTTGAAGAAATTGTATGCATTTACTTCAAACCATGGATCATTAAGTCCAATATCATGAGGGACGGCTCCTAGCACTTTTCTGGAGGCCCATGTTCCATCACTCATAATATTCATTTTAGATGGATCATGCATCATTACCGCCATTGCGCAGTCTCTTTGGATGCTCAGCTCAAGTTTTGGGAAGAGCATTAACAGTGCATATGACGCATAAAAATGAACATCATAGGTATTAAACATGTGATATTCAATCCCTTCAAGATAAAGAAACTGGCCAATGTTCTCCTCTCCATCTTGAAGTAGATAAGTACCAAAAGCAGAGTTTGATGCCACCGGAGTCTGAAGTTCGTTAACAGTAGATTTCATCCTAGAAAGTAATCCCATATAGGTCTCATGTTTTTCATCCAATTTTAATGTTTTCTGAGAATCCGATTTGGCTTTATCGAGGGAAAACTTTTTCTCCCAAATGGTTCCAAAGTTTTGCATGGGTAAGGATCCATCTATGACATTAAAATATAGCTTTAATTAGACACAGTAACATAGAATGCTAACAGAATTTTCTTTCCGTTTACCTGTCCAAATCGTGCCCCCTGCATTAAGATAATAGAGCTCGTTGAAAAGAGTGATGCGGTACCTGATGCAAATGGTTGACACTTCAGAAGTTTATTTAGAAACTGCAATGACATGTATATATTCTGAGGAAAAAGCACTTAAAATCTATGTTTCACCATTCTGGCAGGCTTGTGTCTTCAAGTATTGGATTCTGCCACGCTTCAATCTCACGCTCCCAATTGTTATGTTCTACTTTAAAGATAGACGAACAATGAAATTAGAATGCTTATATAATATATGTTCACATCCATCCATTCACAGAAAGCCAGTTTGTTCATAACAAAATCATTGGAGATCATGAGTCATTAGTCATATCTGTCAAATTGAGTAAATTTGCTGTTTAATGATACTTTTGTAATGGAAATTTTTTGTCGAAGCCATTCTCCCTTTTGTTGTGCAGCTCCAAAACATAAATAATACACTAATACTGGAAATACCATAAAATGTACATTACAATTCCATGATTGATATAATTACCTAGAATAGCGTCATGGGCAATAATAGCTGAACCATCACCTTGAACACCATAGAATTTTGTATATCGTCTGAGACAATGTTTAACATCCAAATACATTTAGCAATGAACAATTTTAATCACAAGACTCTAGATACAAGAACTGATTTATGACCTGTGGTAAGTCTTGCCGCTGGGAAATCTTATTTCTGGGCAGTCCCAGGCAAGTGAAAAAGTAACTGTCCGAACAGCACCAGGTGGAATTTTAACAGATGCTGCTAAGGAAGCTCCAATAGATGATCCCTTTTCCGATGTTATCAAGGTCTGAGCATCCTTAAGATGGTCAAATGAACCGTGCTGTTATAAAGAAAAATTGAAAAGGAATTAGGAGTCCAGAATAGACATAATGTTAATGCTCATATTCATCATAATCATTTGAATAAACAAAAAGGTTGAGCTATAAAGTAATGATATAAAAATTAATAACATGCGTAGCTGTTGTTTATATGCAAGAACCAGGAAAACAAACTAACCTCCTCGATTTCCCTCCACATGTCCCTTGCTGTCATAATCTCAGACTCTCCAGATATCAAAAAGCATGGACATTCTGAGACACGGACATCCGCAGTTTCTTGAGCTGCAATGGCAAAGTTCACCGGAGGGAGTCCATCTGAAGTGCTGAACAGAAAAAAAAAGTTGTATTGTAATAAAACTATCAAGCATGTGGGGAAAAGAAAAGGATTGTAGCTATAGAATAGAGGACAGTTTACACAAAACATACTTGTGATGGAGGAGGATGCCATGGACACTGTCTTCCATCCTACAGAGGCCAATGCATATTGATCAGAATGAATCATCCAATACAATTAGCAACGAAACCAACTGATTCCATTAGACGCTTAATATTAATTGAAGATGAAGTAGGAAATATTCTTACAAAATCTTCTTATTAACATGTCCGCCAGAGAATTCTGAGATTCCACCCACCGAATTCTGAAGATAAGATAGTAAACATGCTGAAATAAGTTGCACAGAAAATTCATGATAAGCATTCATTTGATACAGTAAGGAATGCTTCTACTATAAAGAAAAATGTGTCGACATACAGCCCATGTGAAAAGTAAGGTCACATCAGCATCAGTCTTCCCAGAGTTAGAAAGCTGCAGAAATTTTCTTGAATAAGATTTAACATAGAAAAATGTTAAGACTGGTCAAGCTATTTGTAAAACGTCTTCTACATGCTTAAACCTACCGTAAACGTGAATACAGTGACCGGCAAGCTGCTATCCTTATAATTATGTGGAATAAATGGTGAAAGCTGACGACAAACAATGCTGAGTTCGGGATCTGGAACAACTGCTTGATGAATGATTTAAAATATCATTTATTAGTTTGAATTAGATAAGAGATTCAGACTTTATACTTTTGATTTATCTGTACATAATACCATCATAGACAGTCCATGCTCTTGGATACAAAGCGTGATATGTGCATTTCTCCCCGTCTAGCTTCCATTTCCATGATTCAATACCCAATCCTGTGTTCGTTCTGTATGACTAGCTGATTCAGTATCATTTTATAATGTTTCTACAGCACTAGGCTCCAACTAGAGCCTTTGTGTGTCATTTGATGTCTTGCATCAGTTAAGCTGGTCACTTACTTGAGCTCTTCCGGACCTCTAGAGCATAGTACTGTTGAAAACTTTTCTCCGTTTGGGCGAGAAATGAATACCTGTTAAAGGAAAATTACAAATCTGTTAAATGTCTTCCCATAACGAAGGCCCTTACTCTGCATATCTTTATTCCTTTAGAACTGCCTACATATCAACAGCTATTTTTACATGAATTAATAAGACGTTAAGAAATCAAAAACCTCTTTGGAGTTTGCTACCTTAATCAACTTTCGAGATAAATGTTTATGTATTTATAACATTGCAGCAGCATGCCAGCTAATGTGGTAATAGAAAGAAAAGTGAGAGTATTATCTTTGATTAAAAGCAGTAGTATTAAGTGAATTACTTACTGAAAACTGGTTTGCAAGAATAGGTGTATCTTCACATTTTCTGGGGAATAATTGAAAGCGCTGAAATTCACCTCTCAAACTTCTTCCAATACTTCCTGCACTGCAGATTGATGTTTCTATTACAAAGGTCATACACACTTGCAAGACTCAAACCTATGCGGAGACAATGAAGTGTAAAGTTCAACAGAGTTCTATATCAATTCAACATCCATCAATGGAAATAAATTTGCATTTGCTTCAACAGAGTTCCCATTGTACCCTTCATGAGATGATTTATAGCCACACAAATATCTAAGGCTTGTTTTAGACAACAAGTTTAAAAAGTCTTCATTTCTTTCTTAAAACTCCGTGCCAAGTCAAATGGTGCCACATAAATTGGGACAGAGAGAGTACTATTTGCACTTTCAATAGATTGTTAGTAGTCAAGAACCTTAATACATGGTGAAGTACTTTCCTGTTAAACTGAAACACTGTCGACTGACCTTTACTGGAATGAATGTTACCATTCATCATTTAGCACACTTTATTTCACAGTTCAATTATTTTTCTATTAGATTATTTGTACTCTTAAGCTACAAAATCATTTTCGTCCACTCCCTCATACTTTACATTAGTGATTAGATTGATACAAATTATATGAGAACTCACCCAATACCACCTAATGGAACGCCATGATAACATGAGAGAAGACGCTTGTTGTACGGATCCATGATTGATGGCTGAAAACATAAATTAGAGGACAATGGTGGTAAAGGGCAGAAGATAAGTACACCATTCATATGGTCTGCTACGTTATGAAACTTTAGAACATGGGTAACAGGTATTACACATTACCGTTCCTTTTGCAGCTTCTTCATTTATATGCCTCCATAACCTCAGACCAAGTGGAAGCTATCCACAAAAAATAAAACGATAATTATATTACTTCAAAAGAAAGATAAAAAAGATTTGTCTTAGGTAGATATGCGACAAATTACCTACTAAGTGTAGCACAAATATATGCAGATGAAGACTGGCTAAGAACAAAATCGGTCAAGATTTCTGATCTACTGATGTAACCAATATTTAAAGCATAAAAAGAACTAATTATGGCCAAAATGCAAGTGTTTTTCTGAGTGAATACTTAAGCATGTTCCCAGTAGAACAGAGATAGGAAATATGAAAGCTTACGAGGTGTAAAATTTCTCGAATGCTAGGAGCAAAATGTGTAGGGGTACTTCCTGAACAATTTAGCTTCCGCTGCCATGTGAGTAAAGGAGGTTTTCCAGGATCAACCTATATGCAAAAGGATGAGACATGATACATTTATATAACAACAGTTGGGTTCTCTTATAAGAAAAAGCTAAACAAATTAAAAAAAGTTCCCGATATCAAGCGCTTCACATGCAGTAGCATAATTTTTCAACGATAACAAAGGAACCAAGAATCATAAGAAAGGACCAAAGGCATCATGAAGGTTAAGACACTACTCGTCTTTCCTTCTCTTTTTGTTTTAATTGTTATTATTATTATTATTATTATCATTAAATTAAATTTCTTTCATTTCTTAGAGTTTTGAGAGGTTGGAGGGAGCCTTGCAAAAGCGGAACCAAGAAGATGCCCAGAGAACCCTCCAGCAGATGCAAAGCAGACAAATACATTAACACATGCTAACCTACTCTTTAAGACAAAATCTACTTTTTCCAAAATCCAAAATGTCACTTCAGATTTTTGTCATAAAAATACCCAACTACAAGAAATTGATTCATCAAAGTATATACTCTTGCGAATGGTCTACTGAAGCATCTTTAATACTAGTAGTATAACAACTTGTATAAAAATTTGTACCACCATGATAAAAGCTTTCGAAGATCTCAATGTTTTTAGCCAAGATTGATAATTAGGGGATTGTGCAGATCTTATTCCATCATACACAATTTCCTAAAGAAGGAAATTCAGTATTTGATTAAACTAAGAACTTTTCTGCCAAATGGTTGCATAATTTCAGTTAACAGTTTCACCTTCTGCAACAATGAATCACGTCCTTCTTCCTCATCGACTCCATTTTCCAACATCTTGCCTAAGAAAGAACAGAGGAACAACTTAGCTAATGTCGCAATGGAACTTGTAGTACTAGAAACAGCTTAGCTATAACATTCTAGAAAAGAAATAAAGGGCTGTCATCCACCATTCAGCTTGCTTTTCGTCTCTTACCTACAAGTAGTGCAAGAGGACAAGACAATGAAACACAAAAAGGAATCAAATTTAACCTGAGAAGAGATAACCACCCCAAGAGATATATTCTTTTTATATATAACCATCTGGTATTCGGAATCCACTGGCCGACTAATCCAGATACCCCAAGAGAAGTGGCTTCAAGCTTTAATCTTATCGAGATAAAAATATCTGAACGATAACTTACAATGTAAACAGAAAAGACTTCAATGGTCTTTTCAAGAAATGAGAATAAAAACTGATCATCATCAACTTATTTTTGCCAAGAAGCATACTTCTTGAAGGTTTGGTATTAGCTGTAAGTCAAACTTTTTGACACTTAAGGCTAAAATTGGATGAGAAATAGTTTGATTAGAAGACTTAAATTGGTTCAAAGAGGCAAAGAAGTGAGGACTTTTTCTTCCATTCTTATCCTCTCCATTAAAATCCAACTTCCAAACAGTCCCCTCATCCACTTCAGAAAAGTCAAGATTCTAGATATTACTCTTCCATGAACTTGAAATCTACTCATCAAAACAAAGTTAATCATTCGCCAGCTTAATGCAGTAAGAAGAGAAAACAAATAAATATGATGCAATTGGTATATAAATTGAGAGAACTTTTTCGTCATGATTAAACTCTGATGAACATAAGACTTTAATTCAAGCAAATGTAGACTAACTTCAACTTTAACCACACCAATAGAACTAAAAAGCCGCAATTCAAATCAATGATGATCAACATTTGAAACTACAGCAATATAGTAAAAATGAGAGAAAATTCATATTTTTTTACTTTAAACAAAAGGGAACACAAATATGTAAGTAAACGTCAAGAAACTACTAAAAACTTACCTGGACTCGAAGAAGAAGAAGTGGCAGTTCTATTTTTGTTTCCCTAAGCTTCAATTGCCAACTCATTTTATAGTGGAACTTTATTAAAAAGGCGACAATAAGCAATGGGGTTGGTGGAGGGATAGCATCTTCTAAAGTTGGTGCAAAAAAAGTCCAAAAACAATTCTTTCATTACGACTAACACATAATAATTGAAAGGTAGCAAAAGCGTCATTTTCAGTGTGGAGCCTTGACAACAACTAATCCAAATTCCCAACATGAAGATTTATATGCCGTAGGGATAAGTTGCGCTCAATATTAAAGAAATAATAATAATAGCTGTAATTTTATAGAATAATAATGATCTAAATAAATTTTTGCCCTCATCAAGTCGTAATCCGGCCAAAGTTTAATATTCTTTTTGCGTTGTGTAAAAGTTAGGTAAAAGATGACGTTGTTATAAAATAAAAACAACTTAGTAAAACATGAACAAGACATGTTGTTATGAAATAGAAACAATTTAGTAAAATATGAACAAGAAATGGAGATAGAGAGAAGTAAGAGATTTTCTTCTTCAATTGTGTTATTTTTCTATCTATTACAAAGCCTTTATATAGACATGAAAAATAAGGAAAAATATGTCATTGAATATGTCATTAAGCATAGAAATATATCAATGAATATGTCATTAAGCATTTGAGAAGATCATGGAGGAAGATTAGACATCTGGAACTGTGCTCTAATAATTTGAGCAATCAATCTTGCAAAAGCCAAACTACAAGTTGATAACAAATGCACATGTGACTATAGAATAGATTCATCTATTAAAATCATATAATAGTAAACGGTCCACGTGGAAGGTGACTGGGCCCATATATTTATCACCTTTTATTCGTTCCAGAAATCAAGGGATTCAATCTCAACCTTAACTGGTATATCATGAGAATAAGCAGCACAGGAAAATTCTTGAAGAATCTTATATTTCTTCAATATATGCCAACATAATTCTCAATTAATTTTTCGTATCATAATTGAACCGAGATGGTCAACCGGTCATGCCAACTAATATTTGTTTCAGTAAACCTCTAGTTTACTTATGACATATGATTCCATCATCATGCTTATATTTGTGTAGTACAAATAAAAAAAAATAGATAATCTTTCATATTTACCTGTTATGATTATAGAAATATGAAGATATTCAATATTTCATTCGTTTATAGTCTCAAAATGCCAACTACTTTGACTTATACATTTGAAACTCAAAAAGTTTCTTTTGAGACTTTACAATATCAATGTCGTGAATAATTTTATTCATCCGGATAATAATAAATTAATTTTTTCGGAGCTCTTAACAACTTTTATACTATAAGATCTTTTGTCACACCATTTATATGGTAAATGTCTCATTTACGGAGAAACTTATATCTTAATAAATTATCATGGTTAAAATTATCATAAGCAAAATCACTTCTTGCTTTAATTTTGCCTTTAATAACCTTTTATAAGGCACACCAAAATATATTTTTTTTGGCGTATCACATGTACGCGACCAATGACATATTGATGTAACCACACAATAATATTTATTATCTTTCTTTGTCTCAAACCTCCCTTAGAAGTGAGTTGTAGTATTTATCCAACTATGCACAAGTACATTATTATGCATAAATTTTATCATATATATATTTTCACATTCACTTTCAGGAATGAGTATGCAATCTCAATGTTTATCACAAGTCACATTCTCTTCAAAGAATTTATCCTTTTTTATAATTACCATAGTGATAACTATTATTATTTTGATCTTTGGAACGCCCGCATTCATTATTCAACCACTTGTCTTCATTTAGACTTGTTATGCACTACTACCACATTCACTTCAAGAATGGAGCAAATCAAGTGGGGCAATATTCATGCCTTTTTATGAAAAATATATTATTTTTCTTTAGTCATTATTATATCATCAATATGGTATAGTGAGACTCAAACCCAACTCTTATCATCATGGAGCATCAAGACTTGATCATGATGTCTTACCCTAATGGTTCATTGTGACTTGAACTCATTGAAGTTGATATCATTAATAGCAAATGAAAAAAAAAAAAATTCAAATACGAAAGAAATGCTTACCTTTTGAGTTAAACTCTTCATAATGTCATTTGGATATAATTCTCAACAATATACTTTTCGTTTACTCAAATTAGCTAAGTAATTAGTGTCAAACAGATATATAAAAATATTAAATAATATTAAAAATTCACATGTGATCTTTGCTGCAATAATCTTACTTCAAGATGAAAGTGATATGACCAAAACATTAAAAATAAAATGATGTATCAAATAGAATAATATAGTACTACTAGTTACCATATATTTTTGTGGAAACTAAGTATTATGCTCTCTAGAAAAATAAAGAGATATAGCAGAACCTTTAGGTTAATCAGGGAATCAAAGAAAAATTAGGGGACAAATCTCTGTCTACTATCTACTATTATATGCTTTCCATATAGAAATGATTCAACATGTTAATTTGATAAGAACTATCACAAATGAAAAATTTGGTGTAGTACATGCTTCTTGTATTAATATTTTATCTTATTAAAATAAAATAGTTATTATTATTATTATTATTATTATTATTATTATTATTATTATTATTATTATAATAATATCTTAATGGCATGAATCATTAAAATAGTGAGAAATAATTTTTTACTTATCCTACTCAATCCACAAATAAGTTTTACTAAACATTAAAGTTACTTTTGATATAAGAAGACAACAGTGCTCTAATCAAATATATATGGAACACAAGTGTTAGGAATTCTTTTCCTTTTCTAACCATGTAGGCATAAAAAAATAATTGAAGCTAAGTGTCACACATATATGCAGATTAAGATTTTTGGTTTGATTATCATGTTGTCATATTGCATATAAGTGTAAACTCAAAGCTAGACATGAATTAGCAAACATATGCTGACATAAGAATTTAAAAGTAAAGCTTACTGGACCGAAAAGAAATTTGACTAACTCTGGTTGAAAGAAGATAAAATTCGATTAAAGCACATAATCTCAGTTGGTTAGAACATCGTGCCGATAACGTGTTATAAAATAAAAACAACTTAGTAAAACATGAACAAGACATGTTGTTATAAAATAGAAGCAATTTAGTATAACATGAACAAGAAATGGAGATAGAGAGAAGGAAGAGATTTTCTTCTTCAATTGTGTTATTTTTCTATTTATTACAAGGCCTTTATATAGGCATGAAAAGTGAAGAAAAATATGTCATTGAATATGTCATTAAGCATAGAAATATGTCATTGAATATGTCATTAAGCATTTGAGAAGATCATGGAGGAAGAGTAGACNTATAACATGAACAAGAAATGGAGATAGAGAGAAGGAAGAGATTTTCTTCTTCAATTGTGTTATTTTTCTATTTATTACAAGGCCTTTATATAGGCATGAAAAGTGAAGAAAAATATGTCATTGAATATGTCATTAAGCATAGAAATATGTCATTGAATATGTCATCAAGCATTTGAGAAAATCATGGAGGAAGATTAGACATCCACCATAATTTGATTTTTCTTATAACAGATGTACATATATTGTCGGATTTAACTTTTCTATATTGATAGTATAACGTATAATTTAACATCTCATTGTAAGCTTTATTTTTTCAAGCAACTGATTTTACTCATTACAGACAGTTAACCACACGATGTTATATTGATAGTGTAATGACCTTTGTACGTAGGTCGATCCCCAACTTTTTTAATTTGTAGTTTTAATAACCTCGTAGCTATGGTGCATCTGGGCACCTTTCTCCCTGCACGTCTTTAACTTAGTTAAATTAATATATACTAGAACTTATAGAATCCTTTTGGTGACATAATGGTACAAAAGTTCTCTCCTCTGTCAGTTTAATTATAGAAGTTAAATTATATATTTTTTTAACATACCAACAAAGCGTGGGCATACCAGGAGAGCTAAGATTGGGAATAAAGTTATTCAGAACAAAGTGGGAGTGACCCCGTAGAGGACAATATGCGGGAGTCGAGACTGAGATGGTTCATTCACGTTAAGAGAAGAAACATTGATTATCCTGTTAGGAGGCCTGAGAGGTTGGCCATGGGGGGTTTGAGAAGAGGTAGAGGTAGGTCAAAGAAGTATCAAAGAAATGTGATTAGGCAGGACATAATGCTGCTTTAGCTTACTGATGACATGACCCTTGATAGGAGGTTATGGAACTCGAAAATTAGGGTAGAAGGTTAGTTGGTGTCGAGAGTTTCCCCTTTCCTTACCAGTAGTATTAGTAGCTCTCTTGTATTTTTATATTCTTATATCTCTATTACGTCATGTTGTTTCATTCACTTTAGTTATTACATTTTAATATTATTATTATTTGGTACGGTACTACTTCCTTTCTTCTTCTTCTTTTCCTTTTTCTTCTTTCTTTCAATCTTTCTTTCTTTCTTTCTTTCTCTCCTCCTTCTCCTCCTTCTTCTTCTTCTCATATTTTTCTGAGCCGATGGCCTATCTGAAATAACCTCTCTGCTTTCACTAGGTAGGGATAATATATGCGTACACACTACCCTCTCCAGACTTCATCTGTCGGATTATACTGGGTTTATTGTTGTTGTTGTACTAACAAACAAAATGTTATTTGTTTAATACGATGTTGATTAGAAAAATTAAGTGAAATCAAAGTTTATTGATATGCATTATTAGAGTTTGAAAGCAAATGCAGTTTACCGGGAGTAAACAGTCATATTCTAGAGAGAGACCTTCTTTCTAAGTTCCCACTCCCAAACTCTCCCTCATTTTAGATTCACACCACCAGATCTAACCAAATTGAAAATTGATGAGCATCTCCATTTACATATTTGGGCCCCCACTCCTCGACTCCCAGAACCCCAGACCCAAATACCAGCGAAAATGTAGCCAGAATTAATAACCTCCAATTCAACAAAGCCAGTGGGTCTTTGGAAGAAAGCTCTGATCTAAGCCAACAAAACTCATATATTGATGTATTGGGAAATATGAGAACAAATTCTAACAAAAATAGAGCCCAATTACCAGCGTGCGCTTATGAGATGGTGAATGGTAAAGCCACAGTGGTTTTCACAGAAGAAGAGCATGCAATGCTTGCAGAAACATGTCGGGGGACGATAATTGGAAAATTTCTCAGAGGTAGGCCTGCAATTGAAAAAATTAGAACTGATTTTGCTAGAGCTATTTCTCTTAAAGGAAAAGTTAAAATTGGTGCAAAAGACCTCAAATATGTCTTCATTGATGTTGAAAATGAAGATGACTTTAATATTATCTCCTCTAAGAGCTGGATACACTTGGATGGGGATAACACCATGAAAATTGTTAAATGGTCTCCTAAGTTCAAACCTGATGCTGACTTCACCTTAGCTCCACTGTGGATTAACTTACCCAACTTACCATGACACTACTACGAGTGGGATGCGCTGTGTAGAATTGTTAGTCCCATAGGAGCCCCAATAATCATGGACAAAGCAACTCTTGCAAAGTCAAGACCTACTATTGCTAAATTAAGGGTTGAGATTGATTTGGCCAAACCCCTTATATCAGAAGTCTTTGTTGAGATAAGGAACTCATAAGGCAAAATGGAAGTATTTGAACAGAATATTGACTACAAACCGTCCTTTTATATTGTTTACATTGAAAAAAGCAAGGACATACTGATGAAAAATGCAGAATCTTACATCCTAAAATACAAAAGGTTAATAACCTTGGCAAAGGAGGGACATATACAAATAGGGGAAACGCCATTAGTAGACAACAAAATATTGAAAGGGGGAACAAAAATGAACAGAGATTCAACCAGAGCAAAGGGGACAACCAACAGAGGAACAACTCAACTAGAGACCAACACGACAGATGACTAAACCAAAGAAATGAGGATGGAGCTCAAATGATCGATGACGAAGGATGGCAACAAGTGGAAAACAAAAAAGGAAAAGGAGGGAATTATAGAAACCAAGGGGAGAATGTCCCTAGAAATAGACACAATGAAGCAGCGAAAACATCTACCACTAAAAGCAAAGTCCAACAAAAAACCAGTAACAAAGAGAGGAGTAGCAATAGTATTGTAGACGTTGAAGAGATGGAAACTACACGGTACAACAAGACTATGGAAAAGGCACAAGAAATTTTCCACCAAAGACAACAAGTTTCAAAATACACTAGACTGGATAAGGCTCAGGTTGCAAGAGAAAAGGAAAAAATAAAAAAATAATAGGCTAAACTCAGTGTCAAAATAAATAGACATGAAAATGCTCTAATTCTACAGGATGCACAAGTCCAACTCCTGGGTGATACGGACAACCTGCTGACAATTAATAAGGAGGCGACTAAGGAGCTCAGCAAGAATAGGAAAAGTATAAAGAAAAAATAAATATACCCAAAGGTGTTGTCCTAGAAGGGGAAACGAATCAAATAGCAGGAGGAAATACTCAAGGTAGCCTATCTCCAGAATGGCCAACTCTAGAATTGAAAATGATGAAGGCAGGAAGTAGAACAAAGGATAAAAGGAAAGAAGTGCTAAATCCTCCAATCAAGAAGCAGGATAATGTGTTAGCCATTCATGTGAATAATGATCCAAGCCCCCATTTGTTTTTTTT
>AWOL01S0050368.1:45491-56110 GCA_000715115.1 Nicotiana otophora
CAGAATAGTCAAAGAGCGAACCAAACCAAATGATTATTCTAGAATGGATGTTCCTCACAATTGCTCCTTGTGATGCAGCGGAAAGATCTAACCTTTATTGTCGAGGTTACGGATGTCGAAAAAATGACTCACAAGATATGGAAATCATGGAAGATAGACAAGTTGAACCGGAGTACACAATGGACCTATCAAATGATGGAAATAAAGCTTCTAAATCTGATGATAAAATCATTAGAGAAAAGAGCAATAAGGGGAAGTACAACAAAGCTATTGAGCTCTCTAATCAAGTCCAACACAATATCACACACTAAAACAACCTATCTCCAAGGAATAGTCAGAACACTGGAGGTAATTTTTGTCCCAATAATAACCTGGAAAACATACAAAAAAGATGATCAAAGTGAACCTACTCCTTCTGTTTCTAATGATTAATACAATCTCATAGAACATTAGGGGGATAGGCTCAATGGGATCTCT
Organism: Nicotiana otophora; assembly: GCA_000715115.1. Classification (NCBI taxonomy): domain Eukaryota; kingdom Viridiplantae; phylum Streptophyta; class Magnoliopsida; order Solanales; family Solanaceae; genus Nicotiana; species Nicotiana otophora. The sequence continues at coordinate 45,969 of AWOL01S0050368.1, forward strand.
AGAGAGACTCCTCTTATTGAAACAACAATTTTAACTTCCTTTAATTTGTATTCAAGAACCCATGGTGGATAGCAGGAAATTGGAGAAATATAAGAGAAGTTTGAGAATGCAATATGGCTTCTACAATTGCTATAACAAGATATGGATATTTTGGACAAACGAGGTTGACGTGAACATTATCCAGGACAAAGAACAACATATTCTCATTAGAGTGACACACCTTAACGATCCTTATTTTTCCCTATCAGTGGTCTATGCCAAATGCTCAGAAAACCACAGGAATGAGCTATGTGATGCCATGAGAGGTACTACTGACACTATTCAAGGGCCCTGGGGAGTCATTGGGGACTTCAATGTAATTACTATCAGTGAAAAAAAATAAGGGGGAGGGGGGAAGCCATGGAATTAAGGACAACTTATACTTCTTAAGTTGCTTGAAAAATTATGGTCTTCAAGATGCGAGATATAGTGGTTCTATATTCACATGGTGTGATAATAGGGATCCTCCTACTACCATTTGGAAGAGACTTGACAAATTGGTGTATACTTCAGATTGGTTTGATGCTTTTAACTCTTTCTCTGGTATGCATTTATCCAGAGCTTGCTCCGACCATGCCCCTCTCCTGGTTAGGATGAACAATAAGACTGTTAATACTACTAAGTATTTCAAATTTCTTAACTTCTGGACTGACCATCCCATCTATATTCAGGCAGCCTAGAATGTCTGGGAAGAAGAAGTCCATGTGAATCCTCTTTACATTCTCCACCACAAACTCAAGAGCACCTCTAAGGCCCTCAACATATTGTCCAGACACACTTTGGGGACATCTATGAGGAACCTAAAAATCTTGAAATTCAGATGAGGACCTTAGAAGAGAACTCCCTGAATTCCAACAATGCTTATAGAGTTGATTATGCAAGGTACTTAAAGCTCCAGGACTCTATCCTTAAACAAAAAGCTAGAGTCAAATGGATCCAAGAAAGTGATGTCAACACAACCTACTTTCATGCCATCATCAAAGGCAGAAGAAGAAGGCTATCCATTAAGAAAATCATGGATGAGCAGGATCAATGGATTGAGGGTAATGATGCTATAGTTGAAGATGCAATGAGGTATTATCAGAAGATCTTCACCCCAGAAAATCAAAGCTCAGACTTTGATATTCTCAATTGTCTTGAAAGATGCATAAATGAAGAAGACAATGATCTTTTAACAACAACTCCTACTATGCAAGAAGTGAAAGATTGTGTAATTTCCATAGACCCAGACAGTGCACCTGGCCTTGATGGACTTAGTGCATGTTTCTATTAGAAATCTTGGCATATTATTGCTCATGATCTATACAAGGCTATGGTATCTTTCTTTTGTGGTGCTACCCTCCCTAAGTACTTCACTCATACATGTATTGTTGTGATACCTAAGGTTGAACACTCTTAAAAGTTCAATGACCATAGACCTATCAGTTTGTGTAATGTGTCCAGCATGATTAACTCTATGGTACTTAACTCCATATTGGCTACACTACTTCCTAGAATCATATCCAAAAACAAAAATGGATTTTTCAAAAGAATAGCAATCACTGGAAACATCCTCCTGGCCCAAGAAATTATTAATGACATCAACAAGCCAATTAGAGGAGGGAAGATTGTGCTAAATTTGGACATGACTAAAGCCTATGATAGAGTTTCATGGCCTTACCTATGTGTTTCCTTGAGAAAACTAGGCTTCTCTGAGATCTGGATTGATATTATACACATGTATATTTCCAACAACTGGTACTCGGTGATAGTCAACGATGGAAGGCATGGTTTTCTTTAGATCTGGGAGGGGTTTGAGGCAAGGGGACCCCTGTACCCATCCCTATTTGTCTCGAGTGCTGAGCTGCTATCCCAAATGCTTAATAGACTTCATAATGTGACTGGTTACAAGAGTTTCTACATGAATAACTATGGCACTAAGATCAATCACTTAGCTTTTGCTAACAACGCTATTCGTTTTTGTAATGGTACTAAAAGATCCATGAAAATGGTTCTGGACACCCTTAACTCTTATGAAAAGTCTCAAGTCAACATATAAACAAGAACAAGAGCTGCTTCGCTTTGGCTGCAAACTCCAAAGCTAGCTATATTTCTAGGATACAGAACTACACAAGCATGCACATCAATAGTTTTCCATTAAATATCTGGGATGTCCTCTCATCACTGGAAGAAAGATGATCTCTTATTTCGTTAATAGCATTGATAAAATCATCAACAAAATTAGGGGGTGGCATGCTAAAATCCTTTCTCTTGGAGGGAGAGCTATCTTGATACGACATGTCCTTCTTTCATTGCCTATCCATCTGTTAATTGTGGTTAATCCACCTAAGGGTACCCTAGATGCTATTGAAAATTATATGGCTAGATTCTTTTGGTCTGGGCAACACAGGTGGCAAGCATCACCGAGTTTCCTGACAGAAATTATGCTTCCCATACCAGGAAGAAGAGGCCGACTTCAGAAGGATAAGAGATACCTTCCAAGCTTTTAAGGCAAAACAATGGTGGTCTCTTAGAAATCCCAATTCTTTATGGAGTAAATTCATGAAAGCAAAATACTTCGACTCTAACCATCCTAGTATAACTTAGTGGAACAATGGGCAATCTCACTATTGGAAAGCCCTTTGCGACATCAAGGTGGAAGTTGAGAATCATATTTTGTGGAATGTTGGGAAGGGCAATGTATCCTTCTTGTATAATAACTAGACTGGCTTGGGGCCTCTATACCAAAGATTGAATAAAGAGCCAGGACTCAACCAGATCAGACTCAATGAAGTTCTTAAAGAAGTGTATTGGGATTGAGAGTGTTTGATCTCTCAACCTTCTGTTAGTGACAAAAATGTAATCTCCAACCTTGGTATCACTCTTGACAATCTCAAGGAGGACAGAGCCATATGGACCCCCACTACTGCAGGAAAGTTCTCTGTGAGGTCTGCATGGAATATCCTTAGACAAAAAAGGGATGTCAACAACATTGATATCAGAATTTGGCATAAGGACATCCTTTTCAGGATGTCTTTTACCACATGGAGAGCTATTCATGGCAGATTAGACACGGAAGATATGGTGGCTAGACTTGGAATCATTCTTGTCCCAAAATGCCATTGCTGTGACATTTCCAACATGAGGCCAGAGCTTGAGACAGTTGACCACCTTTTTTGCCCGAGTAATCATGCCAAGAGGCTGTGGCAATACTTTGCAGGTTCTTTTGGAATTGGTACTAGGAATAACAACCTTAAGATCTTTCTTCTCAACTGGTGGAATCATAATTCTAACAGCTCTATTACTACTTACATCACTAATACTCTTCCTCTCATAATCCTTTGGGAGGTTTGGAGGTCTAGGTGTAGTAGCAAATTTGAAGCTGAGAAACCTTCTCTTTATAGATCCAACATAGTTTCTACTGTTTTGGAGGTGCTGAAAAATCACTTTGGCAGAGCCAAATGGGAGAGAATAGGAACTCTGTTATGCAGGCATGTGAAGTAACAACACAATAAATAACTATCACAATGGTTAAATGGATCAAACACTCAATGTCAAGTGTCAAACTCAATAGTGATGGGAGTTGTATAAAAGGAAAATGTGGAGGAGGAGGAATTATCATAGATTACCAGGGATTCACCTTTTTTTCCTACTCCATGCAACTAGGACCTGGCACCAACAATATAGCAGAAGCCGCAACTTTGCTTTTTAGTCTAAAATGGTGCGCGCACAGCGGCTATGATATTATGCAGGGGTAAACTGATTCTTTACTGCTAGCCAAATGCATAATTGGGAAATGGAAGCCTCCTTGGAAAATTGAAAAGTACATCACGAAAATTCAAAAACTAGTTGAAGAGCATGGATTCACTATCTCCCACAACTATAGAGAGGCAAATAAGCCGGCTGACAAACTAGCAGCTATCATCCATAACAAAGAGGGGATCCATGTCTTCAACTCTTTGTTTGATCTACCTAATCAAGTTAAAGGCCTTGTAAATATGGTTAGATGGGGTCTACTATCCTTCAGGATCAAACAGACAAAACCATCCATCTTTATATATGAACCACCATGAACTCTTTTGACAACTTCAGAATCTTGAGTATTCTGAAGCATACTTTTGGTTAGGACAAACTCTAATAGTTTCTTCTCAATGATCATGTATAACGTTTGGGATGCCAAACTCAAATTGTAACTTTTTTAAAAAATGTTTACTGGGGCAGATGAGTCAACTTCATTTTCTACCCATAACCACACCTTAGCTTATTGTTGGTAATTACAACTAAGCGTGATTTTCCATTTCTCTTGAGTTGTGATAATTCATTCTATTTTTGTCTTTTCAGTCGTTGAGCTTCTTTGTGTTTTTTTCTTTGTTGTATCTTTTATGTGAATGAAATGCTCCATTAGGAAAAGTTGATCACATTGACTTGTTTTCTAAAAGCATAACTGTTAAGAGTAGCTGACTAAGTAGAGCTAACCATAGTTAATTGAATAGGAGTCTGTAGAACTGTAGTTAATTAGTTAGGTTGATAGTTAGAGTTAGTTTTAACTGATTAGCTATAGTTAACAACTGCAATTATGGAGATTAAGTTAGCTCAGTAGTGTATATAAACAAGTATATTATCTTTTATAGATTAATGAAGAAGAAACAGTTTCTTTCCTCATGCAAAATTCTCTCTTTAAGCTTTTCTTTCTCTTGAGTCGTCTGCCCTAGAATCACCATAGCTGAGCTTGAGCTCAAACTTGGATTCACTAAATTTCACATGGTACCAGAGAAGTGATGGTCTTGATTCACGCTATTTATGCATAAGTTTAATATTTCATTCAAATTCATCTTTGTTTTGCGGTAAAATTCTGCATCTCTCGATATGATTTTGTCAAGAGTTTGTCATGGCTACATCCAAAATTGGTCACACTCATCCTTTGTATGTTCATCCCTCTTACACTCCTGGATCGATGTTAGTTCCTGTACAGTTACAGGATCAGAAAACTATGGCTTGTGGAGGCGCTCGATAAGAATTGCTCTCCAAGTTAAGAGAAAATTAGGTTTTGTCACCGGAACTTATAAGAAAGAATCCTTTGACAAGAAATTACATGAATATTGAAAGACTTGTAATGTAATTGTACTCTCATAGATCATGAATACAGTATCACAAGACCTACTTAGCGGGATTGTCCATGCATCAAATGCGCATCTAGTTTGGGAGGACCTTATGGAGAGTTTTGATAAGGTTAGTCGCGTATGAATTTTCCAGTTGATCATTTTCTCTTGCTACGATTGATGCAATTTCTTGGTGGACTGAATGAGCTTTATGACTAGGCAATGAGGAAAATTCTCATAAAGTCAATATAGCCTACTCTTAATTAGACTTATTCCATGATCACTAAGTATAAAAGCCAGAAATCCAGTCTTTATATAGCTTTGGCAAAGAAAGAAGAACTTATGGTAATGCAGGTAGGAAGGGTCCAAGGGGAAGAAACCTTTTATAAAATGTGACTATTATCAAATGAAGGAATATTTGAAGCAAAACTGCTACAAGATTGTAGGATATCCATAAGAATTCAAGAACAAGAAGAAATTTATAGCAAGTAATGTGACATAAAATTTTGGTGGAGAGAATATTGTACAAGAGAATGAAGGCAATAACAATAATGTTGTTTTGCAGGAAAGGCATACCTTACAGAGGATCAGTATAAATAGATTTTGAATATGCTGAAAAAAGGAGATGCAGATGCAGATGCAGCAGGGGCACATCATGTGAATATGACTGATATAGCGACATTTCTTAGGGCCAACTTATCTGCTACAGAACAGTTAAATTAGGAGCTTCACATCATATTAATATAAGTTTAAATATACTAAGGTATAAGTATAAATTGAGTGCTTATAATGGAGAACAAGTTCATTTGACTACTGAAGAAAAGGCAATTATAACACATGTAGGGACTGCAGCTTTCCTTAAGGACATAGAGGTTACTTGAACCATAATAGAAATACTTTAAGAGAAGGTTCAATGTTGTCAAAATCCTTGAATACATTGCACTTGAATTCCATAAAAATATAATACTGATGGCATAAGTACCAGAAAAATCATAAAATTTCCTGTGAAAAATCTTTGGCTTGTGCTATGAATATATGGCAGAATGGATACTCTGGATTGACCCCGTATGGCTTGAGCATGGATCCTCCATGCTGCCAGAAAACTTGGAGCTCGTAATAAGTTCTTCTTTCCATTATAATTGATGGATCAAAGGGATCCATGAGGTTGAACAACTCCGGTGGATAGTCTGTTGATTTAATGAACTTGTTCACGGTACATTTGAAAACATGAAGATGTAGCTGATTAGTGTTTGTTTTGATTTCATCTTCGCTGGAAAAAATCTTTTTGAGAATTCTTCTGGCCGAGATAAAAAATCTGCGAGAATGTTATCCTTTCCTTTCAGGTGCTTGACTTGGAACTTGTATGGAGAGAACCATTGGGCCCATCTGAGAATCTGAGGATTGGGAATAATTTTTGTATTTATCTGGATCATATTTGGAAAGGCCTTCATATCCATTTCTATCAGAAATTCTGTATGAATCAGAAAAAAATTAAATTTTTTGATTTCATTCTTCACTGCAAGAATTTCCTTGAAAGTAGTGTGATAATGTTGCTCGACATCTTTGAACTTTCCGCCGGCATATTCGCATATTTTCCTCTAACCGTATTTTTCTTCAAATAGAATAGCACTCCAATATTCATTGCTGGCATCAATTTGCAGTATATTCTTACCTTCTGAAGGGATGTACAGGGACTTGACATCTTTAGATAGCTCCTTTATTTCCTTGACTGCTTCATCTTGTTCCTTTCCCCATGACAGAGCATTTTTTAGCATCTTTGTGAGCAGAGAAATGTATGTAGAGATATTTGGGATGAAATCTCTTACATAATTTACTACACCCAAGAATTGTTGGATCTGATTTGTTGTGAGGCTAGTATCTGAAAATTTGAGTAGTTCCTAACATATATGTGGTCCTGGACTGTATGCACCTTGGACAAATGCATTCCGAGAAAATTAATCTCCTTTTGAGCAAGAACCATCTTTTTTTGTTGAAAGCATGATCCCATACTGTGTTACCAATGCCTTAAATTGACGAAGCAAATTGACATGTTCTTCCAATGTTTCAATAAATAACAGGATATCATCAATGTAAACTAAAAATGTATGAAGGATGGGCTGTAATATTTTTATCATGGCTTTTTGGAACAAGGATGATGCAGTTTTTAATCTGAAAGGCATAACTTTCCATTGGAAGTGATGATCGGGGATGCAAATCCTATTTTGGGTCTTTCTTCAGGGTAGATTCCCAATTGCCAAAGTTCAAATTTTAGATCAAACTTGGAAAAATATTTGGCCTTGGCTAAGTGGGAGAAAAGAGAGTTTATTTGGTATAGGAAATTTATCATCTTGGAGGAAGTGGTTAAGTGGTTGGTAGTTAATGACTAACCTGAGTTTTCCTCTTGTTTACTCAGCTCTTTTGTTGACATAAAATACTTCGCATGCCCATTCTGAATCCGATGGCTCTATTAGATCAAATTCCAGGAGTTTTTCGCATTCTTTCTTTGCAAGATGAAGATGGTCTGGATTCATGCCTGAATGACTGACTTTTGTTGGATTGATGTTTTCATTCTTCTTGAAAGGGTGCTTGATAAAATATTCTTCGTTCTTCCATAACGGGCCTTTTCCTTTCTTCATAAAATCCTTGTGGGATTCTGCACATGAATGCTCAATGAGATTTTGTTCAATCTCCTTGATTTGTTCATCGTTGGTGATTTGGAATAGCCTTGAAATTTCATAATAAGGTTTGAACTGTTTCTTAAAGGTTATTAAGTTAACCCTGATCTGGAGTTGATCTTTCAGTCGTCTGAAAATATCGAATCCAACAATAAGGTCTTTTCCTGGTACATCAGACCCTATCATCTTGGTTCTGTACTTCAATCCTGGAAAGAACTCAATTGTGACCGGGTGCTTTATAATGACAGTGGTAGTCAGGATCCCATTTGATGAAGTGTTGAAATCCTTAAAGTGCGACACCCATTGATCTTCAGGGAGAACAATAGGATTCATGAGTGAACAAGAAGCTCTAGTGTCAATGAAAGCAATAACTCGAGTTGTTCTATCCCATTTGGATGGATAAACCTTGAGTTCCACATGAGGGATGACTACGATGGCATTGATCTCCTCTCGGGCTTTAGCCACTGGTTCTTAAATTTGGTAGTGATCATCACCATGATCTTCGTATATATCAAGAGTGAATAAAGTTTCTTCAGTGGGTTGATCATCCATAGAGAATATGGATTTGAGGTCCTCTTCTTTTCCGAGACGTATGCTAGTGTAATCTTCAATTTCTTCAAGGAGTTTGATAGATTTCCTCGATTGGGGACAATTTCTTGCGAAATTTCCTATCTTGTGGAAAATAAAGCATCTATTCTTTTTGTGAAAATTTCCTAGCCTCCGTCGTCTAAAATATTTTGTGCGTATCTTGGACCTTGATTTCCCATCTAGAATTCTTGGCCATCTGAACCTCCTGAATCCTTTCCATCGCCCAGATGTGTGGCAGAAACATCCAGATCCGGTGATCGGATCAGATCTGCAACATGCTTTGTCAAGCGCTAGATTGTGTTGGATAATTTGTTTTAGGATTGTGCGCTTCATACAAATGTCCTCCAATGTAATGAAAATAGCTTGCTTGATGAAGCTGACTTGTGAGATTGTTATTGACTGAAACTTTTCTTCAATGATGGTCATGGTTCGGCTTGCCAACAACTTTGGAAGGGAAGAGATAAAGGCTTGCTTCAGGTTGATGTCTCTGCAGATCTCAAAGTATATCTTTGCTATTTTTTGAAAATGCTTGTCATTTTCATTTCTGTCGAATGACACACACTTCATCTCGAAGAGCTGTCTTTGCATTCTGTTGTCTTTGGCTAGTATCTCCACAGAAAACTTCATGTGGAATTCTGATGTTGAAGGCAAAATCCTGGGACGTAAGAAAAGTATTTGTGTCTTGAATCCCAAGTGAGTTCCACCAATCTCTAAAGATCCCTGAGAACCGCGAAGTGAGTTCTTAAAAGATGATATACTTTTTTCATTCCACCAAATTTTTGGTCACTATCCAAGTACAGAAGTCTTGGATCCTTTGAGGCCATTTTGAAACCTTGACATCATATAAGGTGAAAGTGTGGAAGCCAGATCCAATTAGTTTTAAAGCCATGGGTTCATATCTTCTTTCTGGGATTGGTTCATCCGTCATGCCTTCTTGATCTTCATCTACTTCAGATATTTCTGGATCTCTTGACTGGTTCACAAATATTGGTGGATCGTCTTCTTCGGAAGAGTTTGCTGTGGATTCATTGTTTGATTGAGAGCTATCTTCCATTGTATCATCGTATGATGAATTTAGATATTCTGACTATGTGGTATCTCCTTCTGACATGTTTCTTGGCTGGAAGACATAGAGGTCTGGAACCTTCTGATCAGAAATCATCAGATTTTTGGGGTTGGACCCTTTTGAACTTTCTCCATAATCTCGCCTTTTCTTGGTTTGTTTCTGGGTTGCAAGAGCATCTTTCCTTTTCCAAACTATTTTTGCAATATCAAATTCAGGTTCTTCTTTCAAGGGTTGGGTTAAAGAGATAGGATTCTGTGAGGTAGTAGGAAAAGTAGAAAAAAGTGTAGTCCAATTTAGGTGGGGAATATGCTTGTGGCGACATGGGGTAGAAGGTAGGTTTTGAAGGAAAAAGTGGGGAATTTTTTGTGACTCAAAGCGGTCATTTCTCAAAAGATGAATTTATTCCCTGATGGAAATCGTCTCTTTTTGTTGTTGTTGGAAGAAATGGAAAAGTGAAGTTCCTGGCGGACAAATCTCATATTGTAAATTTGCCAATCTTAGTTCCAGGGCTTTGATTTGTCCTGCATGGCGAGACGTTGTCTGCTCTACTTTTTTCTCAATTGTTTTCACTTTACTCATCATATTGTTTTGTGTATGGGTCACGTTTTTATGGTGTTGCCAATATTGTTGAGCACTTTATTTTGACAGACAAAATTTTCTGATTGTCAGTTCATTGTTTCTTCGATTTCACTTGTT
>AWOL01S0050368.1:70187-159207 GCA_000715115.1 Nicotiana otophora
TGGGGGGGAATGGGGTTGCACGCCGCAACAAGCCTTATGGCTATATATATGTGGATGGGGTTGCACGCCGCAATAGGCCTTATGGCTATATGTAGATTGGGCTGCACGCCACAACAGGTATTGTACAGTGCTGATTAACTGAGTGTACTGAGTATTGAGCATGGTGAGAGAGAATACGAGACAGTGAGATTGAGTACTCGTGTGAGTACATGAGTTCATCACTGAGATACATTGCATTTGACATGCGTACTTGAGATACATGCCCTTCTGCTACCTGGTTTTGGTGACGTTCATGATTTCACCTGTATATTGACATGTAGGCATAGGGATGTATTTTCCTCATGCTATCTGAAAATGAAACATCTTATTTATTGTTGAATATTTTTTTTGGAGAAATCACAGTTTTCAAACATACTCATATGCTTTTGGGGTTTTCGGTGAAAAATTTGGGATTTACTGTTATACTCGAAAAGCATATCTATTTTTCTATAACTGTGAATGAGTTGGGCATTTTACCTCTGAGTTATTTTTATGTACCCTTTTATTATATCGTTATGAACGGTTGCTGGTTATTAGAGTTGGACTCTAACCCTTGTCCTAGCTCGTCACTACTTTCAACCTAAGGTTAGGTTTGTTGCTTATTGAGTACATGGGGTCAGTTGTACTCATACTACACTTTTGCACCTTGCGTGCTGATATTGGATGCTGGTGTAGCTGCGTACGAACAGAGCTGGATCTGAATATGTACCGGCATTCCAGACATAACTTCCTCTTGATCTTGGTAGTTTTAGAATTTAGGATATGTTCATGTATATTTCTAACATATTGTGTATTTTATTTCAAACTAGCTTTGTAAACTCTATATCTTAGAAGCTCATGATTTGTACTACCAGTCCTTGGGAAATTCATGTATAAAAGCAATTGTATTATCATTTCTTTCTTAATAAATCTCATTAAATTGGATAGTTGTTAATTGGCTTACCTGATGGGTTGGGTTATGTGCCATCACGACTAGTTAGATTTTGGGTCATGACACATAAGCAGTAAATGGGGGAATGAGGCTACAACACTCAAAATGACCGGTTGGGTCGTTACATATCGTCGGCCCTAATGGAGTAAACAGACCCAGAAGGGCCCCCGAGTTGGTCGTCCTCGACCCTGATCTTTGAGTGGTACCTGTTGTGGATGTCAGCCCAGGTTACCATCGGGTACTTCACCAAATTTTGTTTTAGCTGTTGAGAGGCCAAGGAACTTCGGGGGTTGAGCCCCTAAGTTAATGCCTGAACGGCCCAATAATCTACAACCGGAGGCAGGTCCATCCGTTCTATTTGGAACCTTGAAACGAACTTCCTGAGCATCTCGTTATCCCTCTGTTTGACCTTGAAAAGATCTTACTTTCTGGTCTAGACCTTGATGGCCCCGGTATGGGCTTTTACGAAAGTATCTGCAAACATAGCAAATGAATCAATAGAATTTGGGGGCAAGTTGTGATACCATATCATTGCTCCCTTGGACAAAGTCTACCCAAACTTCTTGAGTAATACCGATTCGATCTTATCGTCTTCTAGATTGTTCCCCTTAATTGCGCATATGTAGGAGGTTACATGCTCATTTGGATCCGTGGTCCCATTGTATTTTGGGATGTCGAGCATACAAAACCTCTTTGGGATCGAATTTGGTGCCGCGCTCGGAGGAAAAGGCTTCTAGATAAATTTTTTGGACTCCAGTCCTTTCAATATCGGGGTGCCCCTGGGATCTGATCAATCCTAGAGTTCTATGCCAACTTCTTGTCATTAGCCTCAATCTTTTTCTCACCCGACTCTACTCGTTTTGTCAACTCGTTAATCAGCTTCATCACCTCGGGATTTACCCCGATCTCGGCTTCACCCGGTCTCTTGATAATCTGCTCATCTTTTCGAGTGCTTTCCTGGGATCATACATGCTCGACCCTATTGGGGACATGGCTTTGATTCTGCAGCTACGCTATCGCCGCCTGTTGAGCCTGTAATATTTTGAAGATTAGCCATAGGCTTACCCCATTGTCTTCACCTTCGGGCGCTTCTGTAAGGCCCCGTAAAAAATTTTCAAAAGAAAAATAATGTTTCATGGTGCCGGACTAGGCTCGGACTTTTTGGGTTGAACAATGCACCAGAAAGTAAAGGAAAATTTTTGGCAGCAAAATGCGTTTCTGCGGTCCATTATGCGACCACAGAATCACTCTGCGGGCCGCATAAGCGAGTCAGGAGAGGGTCAGTTTGGATACATATTTGTGGTCGACTATGCGACCGCATAACTGTTCTGCGATTCATTATGCGATCGCAGAATAGGTCTGCGGGCCGCATAGTGACCGCAGACACACACAGATGTTTGCCAGTATTGGACACTAATTATGCAACCGATATGCGGTCCGCATATCGATTATACGATCGCATACCTTGTTACGGAGATCCATTTTTGGGTTTTTAAAATCCGACCCTACTTCGTTAAATACACGCTTTGGGCCATTTTTGAGCTATAATATGACATTTTAGAGTGAGAGAGAGTGCCCTAGAGTGAGAAGATGTTCTTCAATAATTGTTCTTCAACTCTTGCTCAAGTTTTGGAAGATTAAGAAGGGGAACTCACTAGGTCTTCATCTTAGAGGTAAGATTCTACACTCTAACCCTCAATTTCGAATTTGTCTAGAAATGGGTAATTAGCAAGATAGTATTTAGGCGTGAAAGTTGTTTATTTTACATGCATGTGTTATCAAAGGGTGTAGGAAGATTGTTGAGCTTAAAATGATAAAGATTGGGTTGTGGGATGATGGAATCCTCCATAAAGGACCTTAAAACCTTAATGCACACCTAATGTTTGATAAAATGCTCAAATGAGCTAGAACCATGAGCATCTTCCTAATTTTGATTCAATTTGTTATATTTCTACAATAGATTGAAGTTGCTAAGAATTCCGGAACATTTTAGAGTTTAAGAAAGCTCAATTGATGTATGTTGGCTAAATTCTTCTCGTAGAATTGAATCCTGTCATGACCCAAAATCCATAAAGGTCGTGATGGCGCCGGACACCGCTGTCAGGCAAGCCAACAATAAATACTTAATAAATTCTCATTTTAATATTTTTGAAATTATATTTTCCTTCAAATTAAATAATAAAGGATGAGATTTTTTTTCTGAATAAATAATAATATTTTAACTATGTAATCAATGAATAATCCATAATCATCCCAAAATTCCGGTGTCATAAATGCATGAGCATTTACTAGGAGATAAAATGAAATACAATAACTGTCCGGAATACAAATTTGGATAGAAAAGAAAATACAAATACTCTGAAGGAGACTTTGCTGGCTGCGAATCATCTCACAAAATGCAGCTCACCTAAGTTCCCGTATCAACCACGCTGCTGCGCCCACAAGGCCAATAATATATATGTGCCTGCACAACAAAATGTGCAGCAAGTGTAGTATAAGTACATAAATCAATGCGTACCCAGTAAGTATCCCGCCTATCCCCGAAGAAGTAGTGACGAGGGGTCGACTTCGACACTTACTAGTGGTCTAATAATATATAGTACAGTAAGGAAGTGAATGAATATGAGACAGAGTAACTATATGAAACAGACAAGTATAAAAATACGTGGTACAATTTTTCTCTTTACAATTTACTCAAGCTTTCAACTAGCAAGTTCCCCCCGTAACCGGAGCATATATATAGGTATAGTGAATTTCATCAAAGAGGTTGTCATAATCCAAATCAGGGAAAAACCTTAGATTACACCGGCTTCTTGCCAAATGTTACGCACGATTTCATGAGGATAATATATATATGGGAAATGCCAAGGCGTACGACCCGATCCAACATAAAAGTAAACTGTGCACTGCCGAGGGTCAAATGGCGTGAACCATAGATGCATCTATTAACCTGCCGAGACGAACGGCCCGCTCCCATGAGAGTGTGGTACATAAATTCCGCCGAGGCAAACGGCCCGATCCCATAAGAGTAGTAGAAGGAAACACCCCGCTTGCGAATCATACGTGTGACGCGATCATATATAAATTTAAGGAATCTCGCCGCTCGTGGATCACACTTGCGACGCGGTCAAATATAAATTTAACAATAAAAAATCATGTCTCTTTCTTGATTCTTTTCAGAATAAGGAAAATTCAGCTTGTAGCTTTTTAAGGAAATTACACCGCTCACGAAACATACATGCGACGCGGTTACACATAGATTTCTTAAGTTATTATAGCATTTCTCAATCTTTTTCGAAGTTTCGAAGTTCAAATGAAACCTTTTAAATCTCAAGTTCTTCAATTTCAAATCCTTTCAAAACACTTAATAAGCAAACTTATCTCGGGGCAAACAATAAACATAAATCAATAACAATATCAACAAGGTAAGATGTGAGCCTAAAACTACCCGGACATAGGCATAGCTATTAGCTACATACGGACTCTCGTCACCTCGTGTGTACGTAGCCCCCACAAATAGAAGCACACAATAAATTGATTCACCTATGGGGTTAATTCCCCCTTACAAGATTAGAAAGGAGATTTACCTCGCTCCGAAGTTCCTTCTCCGGCTCCCAAGCCTTCCCAATAACTCGAACTGATGCTCAATGCTACGAAACTAGTAAATTAATGTGCAAATCCATGAATATATATACTCTAATACTCCTTATAATCCAATTTATAACAAATTCCAATTCCGTTCTAAAAGTCGATAAAATCACCCTCAGGCCCACGTGTCCGGATTCCGAAAATGTTCGAAGATAATCATTACCCATAACCTTATGAACTCAAATTTATGATTTATTCCCAATTCCATGCCCAAATTCGTGGCCAAAATCCAAAATACCAAATTCTAGGTTTTCTACCAAAAACCCCACAATTTATACTAATTTTCATGTTCAAATCCATATAACTCATGTATTTAACTCAAAATTGTGAAGAAAGCACTTACCCCATTATGATTGATGAAGATGGCACTCCAATGTGCTCCAAAATCGGCTCCCATGGGCGAAAATGAAATAAAACCCTCGCTTTAAAGGAGACACTGCCCAACCCCGACTTTCGCACCTGCGGCCTCTTCGTCGCATCTGCAGTCTCGCAGGTGCGGCCAAAACCTCGCACCTGCGCATTCCCTCCGCCTAGCTCGACTCCGCACTTGCGCCTTTCCTTCCTCATCTGCGCCTTCGCAGGTGCAGACATACCCTCGCACCTACGCTCCCAGATTCTTCTCTCACTCTTTCACCTGCGACGCACCTCTGCATCTGCGACCACGCAGGTGCGGACAACCCTTCGCACCTACGGTCAATGCCCAGCTTCGCCCAAACCGCACCTACGACCACTGGCTTGCACTTGCGGCCTCTCCCCTGCGGCCCTTATTGCACAGGTGCGATCACACCAGATATCAGCTGCCTCATCTTTTCTTTCAAGTCCAAACTCGATCCGCTAACCATCCAGAATCCACCCGAGGCCCTCAGGATCTCAACCAATTATACCAATACGTCCCAAAACACAATACGAACTTAGTCGAGCCTTTAAATCACATGAAACAACGTTGAATTCATATATCGCACCCCATTCCAAGCTTAGTGAACTTTAGAATTTCAAACTTCTACAATCGATGCCGAAACCTATCAAATCACGTCCGATTGACCTCAAATTTTGCACACAAGTCACATTTGACATTACTGACCTACTCCAACTTCCTTAATCAGAATCCGACCCCGATATTAAAAAAGTCCATTTCCGGTCAAACTCCTTAAAAACCTTCAAATTTCTAACTTTCGCCAAACGACTCCAAAATGACCTACGGACCTCCAAATCTACTTCCGGATGCTCTCCCAATACCGGAATCACCATATGGAGCTATTCTCAGACTCGAAATTCCAAACGGACATTGATAACATTGAAATGCACTTCAACCCAAATTTATGAAAATTCTTCCAAAATGCTAGCTTCCACAATAGGTGCTGAAACTCTCCCGGGGCATCCAAAACCCGATCCGAACATACGCCTAAGTACGAAATCATCCTACGAACCTGCTGGAACCTTCAAATCCCGATTCTTAGGCCGTTTACTCTAAAATCCAATCTTAGTCAATTCTTCCAACTTAAGGCTTTTGAAATGAGAATTTTCTTTCCAAATCAACTCCGAACTTTCCGAAATTAAATTCCGACCACGCGTACAAGTTATAATACCTGAAGTGAAGCTACTCAAGGCCTCCAACCACCAAACGATGCGCTGGAGCTCAAAACGACCGGTCGGGGTGTTACATTCTCTCCCAGTTAAACATACGTTCGTCCTCGAACGTGCTAATAACTGTGCTGGAGTTGTCCGAAATCACTGTTTAACACCTCGTGCACCTACCCGTGCTACCACAACTCAGTTGAGCACATTGGCTTGAGTAAATCAAAAGATTCCCCTTTTGTTTAGTCAAACTAGCCTTAGAGCCCAATTTCCAACATCTGGAATCTTCTTTCCAACATACGATCACTGTATTAATCACCACACGATGTACCAGAACATGACTGCGTACCTTTTCTGAATTCACACCATGCACCACAACATTCACATGACCATAATAACATTCTCTAATCATAATAGCCGGCATTCCCCGAATCTGATGCTCACCATGCACCTCATGGCATATATAAGTCTGGTTCCAATTCTTGCAATACCACCACGACGGAAGAGACGTGCAGAAATTCATAACCAACTGCCGAGTTCAACAAATCATTGAGTCTCTCCTCCTGACTAGAATCATCACCCCATTAAAACCAAATAATGGTATTTGCTCTTTACTATACTTCATGAAATCCGATCGCACTGATCCCAGATCCAATAATCTCGTCTCACCCAACATAAGCTGTTTAGGCAATAAGCCACCTCAGACGCTGCCAAAATGTCTCATGTGATGCCATAATGTCCCAATAAGCTATAAACGTGACGTGATACATGAGGAAAATGAACTCTGGAAAGAAATACTCAACCCACGTAACTAACTAGACAACCGAAAAGATGTTACAAACCTTCCTCAGAAAATGGGACACAAAACACACAAAAAATAGACTATAGGGGACTATACTCAACATCACATTGTTGCGGCGTACAACCCGATCCAAACAACATACCCGTGGCGGCGTGCCACCCGATCCGCACAAAAAGAATCTATAAGAAAATACTTACCAAGCTTGAATGCTCATTACTACAAAATATCCGAATATCGGATACAAGCACGCTAAGTGTATAATACCATCCCTGGAAGGACAGACAGCGCCATACGCTACAAAACTCAAGCACAACTAAGGTGCGATATATGATCTGAATCTCGAGAGCCATCCCGCTCACATAACACAATCTACGCAGAACCTCAACACATAGGAAATTTATCAAGCCGTTTCACAACTCACACGGCACAATATAGTATTACATGAAATAGCCGACGACGAAATAACATCCAACGTCCGAATACTCCTCCATAAGGAGCGCTATGTTGAAATAAACACATCTGACCTGACATAAAGCCCATATTCACATTTAAATCCATCCACAGACCTCAAGCCGATTCTGATCACACCGTACTAGGCTAATAACCCTTCAAGGATCCATAATAACCCTTCTTCCCATAACACACAAGAACAACCATCATAACCGGAACAAACTTCCACAGTCTACAACCAAATGAACCGAGTGCCCTCCAGGCATAAATTCTCAAATAAGCGATATCGCCACAATCTTCATACTTGGTTCCAATCTTCGATCAATCAAGTGACTATATGTCACACTTATACAATATTCCCGTGGGACGTGCTCCCACGACCTTCCGCACCAGATATCAAGTCTGCACATCCATACCACCGGCCGCACAAATGCTGTAAAGCAAATCAAAAATCAGAAATCACTACTCAATGCCTCTTGTACAGGACACCGATCTCAGGTGTCGCTAAAGACAATACCAGCTTACTCTAACCATCTGAATCCTTTTCCGCTCATCCGAGCTCTTGACATTCTTGTTGACACCAAACTGCAACCTTGATTCTCAACTTTCGAATCCCATGCCGATCACTGCACTTAGTCATGCCAATGCGCAAGAGTACACGAATTTCATCTTAACTTCCGAACTACTAATAGTGTAAATACTTCACCACATAGAAACCTTTTACTTAACTTATTCCAAGAGAACCATCTCAACACGCGACTGAATCCTCAAACCTGCAAACAATACTAACCTCAAGTAGTGGTCTAAACCACCATAACCCTTCCGGGATCCATCTGCACATAATAGGCCATAATACTCGAAAGCCTCCAAATAGGATCAATTACGGCAACTGTCAAGCCTCGTACACACTGCCACAATTCACATATATAACTTAACACGCTGAAGGAACTGATCACTACCACCATCATGCCAATTCAACCGTTGCTAACTAGTACACTCATTCTGATACTTCTTCTATGAGTCCGAAGCTATTTTCTTCCATTCCTCCAATGCTACACCATAGACCGACGATAACATAGAACACTCCAAGTCCCTTTTATAATCCGCTGCAACAACTCAATACTTAACCATACTACGGACTCGAAATCCATAGGCACCACACTTTAACTTTTGAATCCACTAGGACCGTTGTTGAGAGTCACTCACTCTGACTTGGTCCCGAATATAATCAAACTCCAAGGCTTCACTAGCACATGAATGCCCTCTCAAGAAGCACCTGACTGAATCATTTTCCTTGTAAATCACATCTACACGAAACATAAACTCTGAGTCTTCCCAAAGCCTGAACACGAATCGATAAGGCCAATTATAGCACACATTCCTCAAATCCTTTGCCCAAATCACCACTAATGACCCTCTTCCTGAGTCGTAACATCCCACCAATCTGCCGATAACCAGAAATCTCACAAATAAATGACCATGCAATCCAACCGTAGGCGGTGGAACTCTCCCACTTAGCTTGAAGCTACCATTGCATAACTCTAGAGCCCGCCAAGATTCTTTCTTCACCGTTGAATCGATCTTGCACAACCAACTCTCCAAATTCCTCGAAATCCTTCCATTTGACCTTTCATAAACACTCTGAATCACTAACCACATTCACATATCCGACCTCTTACCGGATAACTGGTAAAATTCTTCGTAGAGCTTCGTTAATCTCGCGACCGCTAACCTGCTCACAGGAGATAACCTACCTCTGGAAATTACATGCCTACATCTCCCAACGTCACTATACTGGATACAATTACTACAAAATTAGTAACCCATCCTGAGCCCGTGTTCATTCACTAGCTAAACAAGTCCGTTCAATCCTCATGGACATCAACTAAAGATGCAATAATACATTCCAACCCAGAGTCATGTTGTATCCTTCTTCATATCAAGCAACTCATCTCTGTTGTATCAAATCTCCCGCCTCCTAATAGCCAATATTCCAAAATTGAGTCCGTAGACCCCGTCACTGTCCACCTTGAATCCCAAATCACTCTAAACTTTTCTAGGGGTGTGTAGTCATCCTACTGCAAAACCCATATTCTACTCTGCCACTCTCCCACTTTGGTCAAACTCACTCCTTTAGGTAACTACCCGACTCCTGTTTCTCACACTTGGCCTTCTATAAGTTTATCCACCGTAAGACATCTCCTACATGTCCTTCCTCATCCTTCGCTGTCCAGTTGTTGCCTTAAATCAAAATCTACCTCTGTAGCACTTGAACCAATCGTTCGCTACCAACGTTAAACCTTTCCGAAGATCATCTCCCTTGAGCCCTCAACACCCGGATCACCGATTAGGTCCTGAGCTACCACACACTACGATCTCCAACAGCCGCTTCACCGGCACTATTTATAATACTCTGCCCCAAGGAGAATTGAAGGAAACCATAACACCGGCTAACTTAACACATTATAACCAATCAAGGACAATGACGCCACCTCACATGCGAGGATTCCACTATGCTCGAAAATATCGAGTCCCGCTACTCCATCAACCCAAGTCCGAACATTCTTAGTTCGATTGCCTTTTCCTTCACTGGAAATAAAATATCGAATCTCTGAATCATGCACTGAGTAAAACTCCTTTCAAGTCATTTACTGCCCTGAGACATAGGCAAGCATCCTGCCATCACATCAATACTGTGCGATAACAACTCATGAGCATCATAGCAACTTGTGCATAGCCTCAAAGCTCTCAGAAGTACAACTACTGAGCTGAAATGACAGAATATCCTTCCAGAAGGCGACGACAATAGCCCAAACAACTACGCAATGAGACATATCCCGCACCACATCTGTAGTACCATTACAATTCCTCAATTCTCGATCGATAGCAAGCGCTTCACGTCGTATAAGATTGAATGGGAAGGAAATGAAGGCATAAGCCTCAAAAGAATCAAATCGTACGATGAGAATCAAGAAGGGAAGTTCTTTTAACAACCCTGTAGCCTCTCGAAAATAAGTACAGACGTCTCCGTACCGATCCGCAAGACTCTACTAGACTCGCTCATGACTCGTGAGACCTAAGTGAACCTAGTGCTCTGATACCATATTGTCACGACCCAAAATCCATAAAAGTCGTGATGGCACCAGACACCGCTGTCAGGAAAGCCAACAATAAATACTTAATAAATTCTCATTTTATTATTTTTGAAATCATATTTTCTTTCAAATTAAATAGTAAAGGATGAGATTTTTTCAAAATAAATAATAATATTTTAACAATGTAATCAATAAATAATCCATAATTCCTCCAAAATCCCGATGTCACAAGTGCATGAGCATTTACTAGGAGATAAAATAAAATACAATAACTGTCCAGAATACATCAAATACTCTGAAGGAGACTCTGCTGGCTGCGAATCATCTCACAAAATGTAGCTCACCTAAGTTCCCATATCAACCACGCCGCAGCGCCCACAAGGCCAATAATATTTATGTGCCTGCACAACAAAATGTGCAGCAAGTATAGTATAAGTAGGTAAATCAACGCGTACCCAGTAAGTATCTCGCCTATCCCCGAATAAGTAGTGACGAGGGGTCGACTTCGACACTTATTAGTGGTCCAATAATATATAGTACAGTAAGGAAGTGAATGAATACGAGACAGAGTAACTATTTGAAACAGACAAGTATAAAATACGTGGTATAATTTTTCTCTTTACAATTTTCTCATGCTTTCAACTAGCAAGTTCCCTCCGTAACCGGAGCATATATACAGGTATAGTGGATTTCATCAAAGAGGTTCTCATAATCCAAATCAGGGAAAAACCTCAGATTACACCGACTTCTTGCCAAATGTTACGCACGATTCCATGAGGATAATATATATAAAGGAAATGCTGAGGTGTATGGCCCGATCCAACATTAAAGTAAATTGTGCACTGCCGAGGGTCGAACGACGTGAACTATAGATGCATCCATTAACCCGCCGAGGCGAACGGCCCGCTCCCATGAGAGTGTGGTACATAAATCCTGCCAAGGCGAACGACCCAATCCCATAAGAGTGGTAGAAGAAAATACCCCGCTCGTGAATCATAAGTGCGACACGGCTCGCTCGGCTCGACTTCGGCTTCAGCTTCAGATTCGAATTCGGATTCGGATTTGAATTTGGTCAAATAATCGATTGATTGATTAATATTTTGCACCAAATTTATTTTTTAATAGTAAATATTAACGTAATATTATTAATTATCCATTTTTATAACGGAAAATTAATATTAAATCCAAATTATCTCCTCTGCCCGTTCGTTTTGTGCCCGTTCGTTTTTCGTAACGAAAAAGTAATTTCCTTTGCGTTTGAATTTCCGCTTTACTTTGCATAAATGGCCATTTACGTTATGGCCGTTTTACGTAACTGACCCTCTTCGTTTGAACTCAACAAGGTTGGGGCTATAAATAGTAGTCCATTCTCTCAGATTTTCCATACGAAATTCTGTATTCTCCTCCTTTCTTCTGCATTATTTTAACTACAAAGAAAGCAACAGTAAGTGTGATTTGCTATCGATCATTGTGTTCGCTAAAATACTGGGGTTTGAATTACCACTACACTACTTTGTAATTCGTTCTATCGTGGGAGGAAATAATCCACAACCTCGGGTACTAGGATGGGATTAAGTTCCTTAAGGAAAAACTGTGAATTCAGTGGGCTCAGATTAAATTTTGTTTATTTTATATTTCTGTTTATATGTTATTTTATCTTCTCCAGAATTATTTTACAAATACAGTTTACTAACAAGCTTAAGGAACTTAATATTTTCTGTATTTTTGTTATACTTACTGTTCTGGAGATTTAAACCTTTGTAGTTTTCTACTCCATTGGAGATTAAAATCTACGTGATTTTAATGTTTGTTTGTCTCATTCTTTTACAAAAATGACGAATGACAACGGGAACCAGACTGTTCCTATGGTGACTGCCAATGCATCGACAAGCCGAACAACACCGACATTGGCACCAGCAGAAAAACCCAAAAACTTTTCCGGGATTGATTTCAAGCGGTGGCAGCAGAAGATGTTCTTCTACTTGATGACTTTAAGTCTACAAAAGTTCATTAAGGAAGATGTTCCTGTTCTGCCCGATGAAACTCCAGACAATGAACACTTTTTTGTGACTGAGGCGTGGAAGCATTCTAATTTTCTATGCAAAAATTACATTCTTAGCTAACTAGAGGATGATCTGTATAACCTCTACAGTAATGTGGAGACGTCAAAAGAACCGTGGATTGCGCTTGAAAGGAAATACAAAACGGAAGATGTCGGGTTAAAGAAATCCGTAGCTGCTAAATTTTTGGACTACAAAATGGTAGATAACAAGTCTGTTATTACCCAAGTAAAGGAATTGTAAGTGATTATTCAAGATCTCCTTGCTGAAGGTCTTGTCATCAATGAAACATTCCAAGTTACAGCGATGATTGAGAAGTTGCCTCCTTTGTGAAAGAACTTCAAAAATTACTTGAAACACAAACGCAAGGAGATGTCACTTGAAGATCTCATTGTTCGGTTGAGAATCGAAGAGACAACAAAGCTGCTGAAAAGAAAGGCCGTGAAAACTCAACAATAATGAGAGCAAACATTGTTGAGGATGCTCCTCAAAATAATAGAAAGGGAAAGAAGGCTTCTGGACCGAAAAGCAACCCAAGCAAGAAGCGGTTCAACGGAAATTGCTACAATTATGGGAAAGCTGGACACAAATCTGCAGATTGTCGTGCTCCAAAGAAAAACAAGAAGAAGGGTCAAGCAAACATGGTTGAAAAGCATGAAGATGTTGATGACTTGTATGCTATGCTTTCTGAATGCAACCTGGTGGGAAATCCTAAGAAGTGGTGGATTGATTCTGGAGCCACTCGCCATGTTTGTGATGTTAGAGAAGCGTTTGCTACATATTTTCCCGTTGGACCCGAAGAGACACTTTCTATGGGAAATTCTACAACGGCCAAAATTAAAGGATGTGGCAAGATATTTCTGAAAATGACTTCTGGCAAGGTGGTGAATCTGAACAACGTCCTTCATGTTCCCGAGATTAGGAATAACTTAGTCTCCGCTGGACTGCTTGTTAAGAACAGGTTTAAGTGTATTTTTGTATCTGATAAGGTTGTAATAAGTAAGAATGAGATGTTTGTAGGAAAAGGTTACCTCACTGAGGGCCTTTTCAAACTGAATGTAATGGTAATTGAGAATAATAAAACTTCAGCTTCTTCTTATTTACTTGAGTCAAATGAATTATGGCATATACGTTTGGGACATGCCAATTATAAAATCTTGTGGAAAATGATTAATTTGGAAGTATTGCCTAAGTTTGAATGCGACAAATCAAAATGTCAAATATGTGTGGAATCTAAGTATGTTAAACATCCTTATAAGTCAGTTGAAAGGAATTCAAATCCTTTAGACTTAATTCACACAGATATTTGTGACATGAAGTCAATACCATCCCGCGGTGGAAAGAAGTATTTCATAACTTTTATTGACGACAGTACTCGATATTGCTATGTTTACTTACTTAATAGTAAAGATGAAGTAATAGACGCATTCAAGTAATACAAAAATGAAGTTGAAACGCAACTTAAATAGAAAATCAAAATGATAAGAAGTGATAGGGGTGGTGAATATGAATCTCCTTTTGAAGAAATATGTTTAGAATATGGAATTATTCATCAAACAACGACCCCTTACACGCCCCAACCCAATAGAATTACGGAAAGAAAGAATTGTTCATTAAAGGAGATGATGAACACGTTGATAAGTTCTAGTTTTCCATAGAACTTGTGGGGGGGAGCCATTCGTACGGCTAACCGGATACTAAATCGAGTACCCCATAGCAAAACGCAATCGATTCCATATGAAAAATGGAAAGGAATGAAGCCCAACTTGAATTATTTTAAAGTGTGGGGGTGTTTGGCAAAAGTGCAAGTTCCTAAACCCAAAAGGGTAAAAATAGGACCGAAAACCGTTGATTGTATTTTCATAGGATATGCGACCAATAGTAAAGCATATTGATTTCTAGTTCATAAATTAGAAAATTCCGACATTCATAATAATACTGTTATAGAATCAGATAATGCTGAGTTCTTTGAAAATATATATCCGTATAAAAAGGAATGTGAGTTGATTGGTGAGGATCTAAATGAACTCGGGAAGAAACAAAAGAAAGTACATTTAATCGAGAGGATCCAAGAAGTAGTAAACGTCAACGAACGTCTACTTCATTTGGACCAGATTTTGTGACTTTCTTATAGGAAAATGAGCCTCGAATATTTAAAGAAGCTATGACTTCTTCGGAATTATTATTTTGGAAATAGGCAGTCAATAGTGAAATAAAATCCATATTGAACAACCATACATGGGAATAGGTTGATCTTCCTCCTGGAAATAAACCGTTGGGTTCTAAATGGAGTTTTAAGAGGAAAATGAAAGATGATGGCACTATTGATAAATATAAGGCAAGATGTGTGGTCAAAGGGTATAGACAACGAGAAGGTCTTGATTATTTTGATATATACTCTCCAGTTACAAAAATTACGTCCATACGAATGTTAGTAGCATTACCTGCAGTTTATGGTCTTGAAATTCATCAAATGGACGTTAAGACTGCCTTCTTAAATGGAGATTTGAAGGAAGAAATCTACATGGAATAACCTAAAGGGTTTGTGGTTCCAAGTAAAGAAAAGAAGATATGTAGACTTGTTAAGTCCCTTTACGGACTAAAACAAGCACCCAAACAATAGCATGCGAAATTTGACCAAACAATGTTGTCAAATGGTTTTAAGATAAATGAATGTGATAAATGTGTGTACATTAAAAATGTTCCAAATCACATAGTCATTGTTTGCTTATATGTGGGTGATATGCTGGTAATGAGCAATGGCATTGCCAACATAAATGCGACTAAGCTATGCTAACTAGCAAGTTTGATATGAAGGACTTGAGAGTTGCTAATTTAATTTTGGGTATTAAGATCCATAAGACTCCTCAAGGTCTGGTATTATCACAATCTCATTATACTAAGACAGTACTTGAAAAATTCAAGCACTTAGATTTTAAAATTGCAAAGACTCCAATTGACGTGAATCTTGCACTAGCAAAGAACAAAGGCCAAAGCATATCACAATTGAATTATGCTCGTGTGTTGGGATGTTTAATGTATATCATGAACTGTACACGATCAGATATAGCTTCTGCTATAAGTAAATTGAGTCGACACACGAGTAATCCAGGTCAATCTCACTGGATGGCAATGAAACGAGTTTTGAGATATTTAAACCATACCCAGGACTTTGCTTTACACTACAGTAAATATCCTACGGTGATTGAGGGATACTGTGATGCAAATTGGATCACCGGTTCAACCGATTCTAAGTCCACAAGTGGATATGTATTCACTATTGGTGGAGGAGCAGTATCTTGGAAGTCGTCCAAACAAACTTGAATTGCCCGCTCTACAATGGAGGCTAAGTTCATAGCCTTAGATAAAGCCGGTGAAGAAGCTGAATGACTCCGGAATTTCTTGGAAGACATTCTATTTTGGCCCAAACCATTGGCATCAATATGCATACATTGCGATAGTCAAGCGACAATTGAAAGGGCTGGGAGCGTTATGCATAGCGGTAAATCTTGTTATATACGACGAAGATATAAAACCGTTAGGCAATTACTCTCTAGAGGAATTATCACGATTGACTACGTAAAGTCAAGTGATAATGTGTCGGATCCACTTAAAAAAGGCCTTACTAGAGATGTAGTTGAGTAATCATCGAGGGGAATGAGACTATGGCCGAGAAAAAGTCATTGCGACGGTTACTCTACCTAGAAGACTGGAGATCCCAAGATCTAGGTTCAAGGAGATCAAACAAAGTTATTAATGACGGTTCAACATTGTCAACTAAAATTTTGGTCCATTCTCGTGATGAGACAATGTTCAGTACCAAGGATAAAGCATTAAGGATTTTTAATGATTTCTAAATTTGATATGAGGTATATCAAATAGTGTATCTACGGGATGACACGTTTAGGAACCACCTATGTAAGTGTAAAGTGTTAGCCCTTCAAGGAGAATTTTGTGAGGCCAGTTCTCTACGCACATTATGAAACCAGGCAGTGTTCATGACTGAAACGAATACAACAATGAGAACCAAAGACAGTTAAGGGTTGATTGTGTGACTTATGGTTGTCTAGGTATACAACAAAGTTCGACGGTTCAAAGATATTAAATCTACCGATTGACTGAATATATTCGACATAAGTTCACTACGAATGTTCAAAGGGAAATCTACTTATCCAGATACGATTAATCCTTGCTTACGAATCACACAAGTTTTCATGCATATTTTCGTGATATAGCCATTCCCCATTCATGTGGGGGATTATTGAGGTTTTTAAAGTTATTTTAGTTTAAAAGAAGGTGAATGAGAAATGGAGGGAAAATAAAATATTTGAGTTTCTCTCCTTGACAAAGGGACATTGTCCCATATTGGAGGAGGAAAGTTTTTTTGATTGGTATATATACAATTGCTCTTTTTCTAGCTCTTAAAGAGTTAAGAAGAAGGCAAGCCTCGCGCTGTCGTCGTCGTCGCTCGCTCGGCTCGGCTTCGGCTTCGGCTTCAGATTCGGATTCGATCAAACGATTGATTGATTAATTTTTTTGACCTAATTTATTTGTTAATAGTAAAATATTAACGTAATATTATTAATTATCGATTTTTATAACGAAAAATTAATATTAAATCCAAATTATCTCCTCTGCCCATCCATTTTGTGCCCGCCCGTTTTTTGTAATGGAAAAGTAATTTCCTCTACGTTTGAATTCCCGCTTTAATTCACGTAAATGGCCATTTATGTTATGGCCGTTTTATGTAACCGATCCTCTTCATTTGAACTCAACAAGGTTGGGGCTATAAATAGCAGTCCATTCTCTCAGATTTTCCATACGAAATTCTGTATTCGCCTCCTTTCTTTTGCATTATTTTAACTATAAAGAAAGCAACAGTAAGTGTGATTTGCTACCGATCATTGTGTTCGCTGAAACACTGGGGTTTGAAGTACCGCTACATTAGTGTGTAATTCGTTCTATTGTGGGAGAAAATAATCCAGAACCTCAGGTACTAGGAGGGGATTAAGTTCCTTAAGGAAACACTGTGAATTCAGTGGGCTCGGATTAAATTCTATTTATTTTACATTTCCGTTTATATGTTATTTTATCTTCTCCAGAATTATTTTACAAATACAGTTTACTAACATGTTCTCCTTTCGTTTCCTCGTCGGGAAATCAGGGTAGACTTTTACCCCCGATTTTACCCGTACACATGTGTACTACGACTTGCTTGGATTTTTGAGTAATATTAGTTATATTCTAAACGTTGGAGTATTATTTTCTTTCAGTAATATAAATAGATAGATATATCAGATTATATTGTTTTCATACTATACCATCTTTACTAACATATTATCTACGTGCTTTTTGTTAATTTGAACTAATCTATGGATAGATTATCTTTTTGGATTGTACTCAGAAGTAAGCAAATATGCATTAATTTGAATTAATCTATGGACATATTATCTTTTTGGATTGTACTTAGAAGTAAGCAAATATGCATTAACATAAAATCTTCTGTAGATTCTGGTAATCGTACTCAAGAAAGTTATTTTAATTTAAAAGACTTCTACGAACTCCGTTATATATCATTTTACTCATACTACCAAGGTAATTACAAGTGCTCCAAACTTCATCTCTCATATATACATCTAGTGAATCAAGTAAGTCTACCATTTGTTGCTTTCATGTTGTATTAATATGCAGTTAGCTCGTTTAGTATATTTTTTCTTGTGTTAATTAATTTATTTTTTTGAATATTAGTTTGTTGTACATACGTATATATTTTGATATTAATACTTATAAAAATAAATTCTTGAATTCAGGCAATGGTGATGAATCAAAAAGTTATGCGACAAACTTTGTTGGTTCTATATTTTCTTCTTCTAAGTTATAATGGGGTTCAAGGAGAAACAAAGAGGTATTCGGAACTAGAGGACTTGGAATTGGAAAAGCAACTTAAACTTTTGAACAAGCCAGGCGTCAAAACAATAAAGGTATACATTTTGGTTGAAAACCATTGTAGTTCTAATTAGTCTCTCGAGTGATAATTGTATCAGAATCCATGGTCCGAATTCGTCCAAATTTGTACCACATAGGGCTCATTAATGGACGAAGTACTCCGTAACAAATCTTTTTTATTTTTAATGCTCGAACCTAAATTAATCTTTGGTTAAGGGTGGAGAGATATCAACATCCCAACATACCTCTTTTTGATAAATATCAAACTAAATTATAAACACCACGAAGATTTAGTTTGATAAAAGTCTTTTTTGGCTATTGAAACTCAAATTAAATATGGATAAAATGATAAATTATGAGATTGGTTATTATTCTAATTTTTATGTATTCAAAAGTTACAAATCGGACAGCAAGATATTCAATCAGTATATTATAGATTATTTATTTTATGATTTTTTTGGCAAGCAGACTACATATGGGGATTTATACGATTGTGTGAATTTTTACAAGCAACCTGCATTTGATCATCCATTGCTGCGGAATCATCATTTTTATCCTGAGGCATGTCTCTAATCTCCATTTACCATGGTCTTTTTTTATAAAAATATAAAATTGTGACATACACTCTTCTTAATTTTGGATGGACAGATGAAACCTACTTTACATAGGTTAAAGCAGAATTCAGGTACCTCTACAACTAGTGGGTTATCAACAATATGGCTAAACGGTGAAGGTTGTCCCGTTGGAACAGTTCCTATTAAAAGAATTGGCAAAGAAGATCTTATTAGACAAAGACATATTCCACCGCCAGAAGATATAACATTTGATGTCCAATTGGCCGTTGTAAGATAATTTTATACTAATTAATAGCTTTAGCTTGAATAATTCACGTTCAAACAATATAATCTTTATAGATATGACAGTATAAAAATTCATCAAACTAAGACTTACAAAAAAGTCATGCATTAAGAGATTAAATATGTTTACTTCTCAAGTATCGCGACTAATCTCATATATATTTATATATTTACCTGCTTGTTCACAGGCTAACAACAGTGAGCCAAAAAGAAAATACAAATCTTCGCAAGGATACAAGGTATACATGTGGAGGAATAGAGTTGATATGTAGAATTTCTTTTGTTTCTGTTTTGAGCTAAGCTTACTTGATACTTCCCTCCATTCATTTTCACTTGTCCATAATAGACTTTGCACACCACCTTTAAGAAATAATGAATGAATTACCTATTTTATCATATACTTATAATAATGATAAATTTCAAAATATTTTGAAAAATAATTTAGGAATAAGTAGTTAATGATAAGAGTAATATATGAAAAATAATTTATTTTTCTCTTGATTTGCTAAATGTAAAAATATAATTAAAAATATATTTTTAATATAATGAACAAATATAAAAGAGAAAATATATAAATATATATCTTTTTTGACATTAATATATATGAAAATAGTTAAACATATGGGCTTAGCAACGGGGTCAATTCGGTTTGTGGCTCTTTACAAACTTATATTTAGTGTTATGACCCTACCTCTTTTTTCTACACACGAAAAATTTATTTTTACACGTAAGAGATATGTCTTTTACACATAAAAGATATAAAAAGGTCATTTTCTCAATTTTAAAATTATAAAGGGGAATGATGTCCAAATAGCACCTTAGTAGTGTGAGTGGCTTTTCTTTGTCAGCTTGCCTTCACTTGTCTTAGAGTAGGCACAAATTAAGTCTTACTCAAGCTCACTTTTTCCTTGGCCCCTCATTGTTTGTTGTAAAATAAATATTAAGATTTCAAGCAAATATGAACATGCTAAATTTGGATGAACTTAATTTTACTATAAATTAATTATTATATTCAGGTTGCAATAGCTCGAACTCAAAATGATCCAAATAATAAGTTTGGGGGAGCAACAATGGCAGCTAGTTTATGGAATCCTCACGTTAAAGGTCAACAACATAGTGCATGTCGATTGAAAATTCAAAAAGGGTCAGATATTGTACAAGTTGGATGGAGAGTAAGTTCAATACTTATGCTATAAAATTAATTATTTTCTTTTCGATTTGACATCATTATTTCTTTTTGAGTTATTTATTCTTTTGAGTAGGGTAGGGTTAGGAGAATAAAGGAAAAGACGATGTGATAAGTTTTGAATATATACTATACTCTAGATGCAAGTTTAAATTGTTATCAGTAAGCTTCCACTCAATTATCATGATACCTTTATTTCGTGCTCTAGGTGGATCCGACACTTTACGGGGATACTAAAACTAGGCTCTTTATACATTTTCAGGTAAGTTAAATATCTAAATACACTCCAATGATTTTATTATCAAGTATATAAAATTTGGTTTATCTATGTACCTTAATTTTCATAACTTATGTAAGAGAAATTTTTATAAATAGGCTGGTAATATACATTGCTTCAATATACTATGCCCTGGCTTTGTATTGGTGAATACTAAAATACCTATTGATATGGTATACGATACTATTTCACAAGTTGGAGAAGCTTCATGGGAGGACACTATGTCCATCGATCGGGTACACTTTATCTTTCTTTTATTAAGTTTCCATAAAATCTTTAGTGTATACACAAAAATACTAACCTAGATATTTGTTATTAAAAATAAAAGGATTTAGTCAACGGGAATTGGTGGCTCTTGCTTGAAGAGGACTATAAACAAATTGGATTTTGGCCTCAAAGAATCTTCACTGATTTAAAAAGCTTTGCCACAAATGTTGAGTGGGGAGGAGTAGTATATAGTCCATCAGGTGTGCATGGACCCCAAATGGGCTCCGGACTTTTTCCCATTGGAAACACAGGTCATGAAGCTTATTGTAGAAAGATTACAGTTCTAAATGATAAAGGTGAGACCATAGATGAAGATAAAACTACCGCATATGCAGACAATCCTAATTTATACAAGGTTGTTGATATACCTCATTGGCAAGCTGCAAAGCGTCAACATTTTGTACTCTATGGGGGGCCTGGTGAGAATAGACAAGTCTAGGTCTTCTAGTCTTTTATATTTATGAAGTATGTTTTAGCTAGTTGTACTAGAAATGAAAGCCCGTGCAATGCACATCTGCGATATTTGATTAAACAATTCGGTTCATGTAGTCAACAACCTTCAAATTTATAGGATGGATAAGCAGTAAGGTGTGCTCATTTATATCCAATACTTGTTTATATTTTGCAGCTTTTTTTATTTTGCAAAAATTAATCTAAAAAATGAATATGTGATTCAAACCATAATTTTTTTATGTAAAATGTTAGTAATAACCAAGATGAGTACCATTGTACATAATAAGATTCGAGGAACATGATCAATAGCTACAATCACAATATAAGCATACTACAAATACTATTTCAAAGAAAATGGACCAGAATAATCAATCAAAAAAATCTAGGATGATGTACATTGCATAAAGATGATTCAGTCTCCTATAGAACTGTAATTAAAAGAAGGTACAAAAAAAGAATAGGGTGATAAATTTAAAAGATGTAGGATGGAGTTCAGTTGCACAAAAAATGTCATAATCTCCTAGAAGATAGTAATTAAAAGAATCTATAAACAGAAGTATAAAGGATCATTTGACGGAGAGGGCTTTTTTGTGCCATAGTTCTCAATTTATGTTCTCCTGTTAAAGTATGTGAATCTTTCTTTAGATTCCCCACTATCCTATTAGACATTCCACCACAATGGCACCTAAATTGCATGCTCGAGTCCGATAAAAAATTTCACATTGTGAATTGATAAATACAAAATTTACTAATATTTTATCATAGGTAAAATAAAATCTTTCTGGATTCAGCCTTCAGGTGTCTTTATTGTCCATTAGAACTTTTCAATACTAGTAATATTATGACGATCCGATCGGTCATTTGAGCTTTAACATTCCATTCAGTGGTTTGATACTTTGAGTAGCTTCATATTATGTATTATGACTTGCGTGTATAGTTGGTTTTGGTTTTCGAGCAGTTCAGGATTGATTTAGAAGAATGATTCTCGTTTTAGAAGTTTTAGATTGGAAGCGTTGACCAAGGTTTGGCTTTTAGGTAAATAGACTCGGAATCGGGTTTTTAATTATTTCAATAGGTTTGTATGATAATTTTGGATATGTTCACAAAGTTTGATTAAATTCCGATGAGTTTTGGATAAGTTTGGGTTGTATGGTGATTATTTTCGGTTTTGACGTCGATTTGAGCATAAAGGTTACCATATTGAGCAAACAATATTTGTTTTGTATTTCGACTAAATTATTATATCTGTATCGTAATTTTGGAACCATAACAACTGAAACCATCAAGTTTTGACATCGTATGTAGAATTTATGTTCATTTTGCTAAGAATTGGACATGTCCACAAAGTTTGGTTAAATTCCGATGAGTTTTGGATAAGTTTGGATTGTATGGTGATTGTTTTCGGTTTCGACGTCGATTTGAGCATAAAGGTTACCATATTGAGCAAACAGACTTTGATTCATATTTCGACTAAACCATTATATACGTATCATAATTTTATAACTATAGCAACTGAAATCATCTAGTTTCGACTTCGTATGCATAATTTATGGTCATTTTACTAAGAATTGGGTTGCTAAATTTTTCAGATTAATTACGAAATTGCCACTGAATTCGTATTTAAAAATCTATACTATTTTCAAATATTAAAACATATCTCCTTCGTTATAAGATCAAATGGAGTGATTAAAAAGTCTAACTTGACTGGAATTTTACGAGGAATCTATTGGAGGCATCAAAAGTGAGTTTTCGGATCGTTTGGTACAAGAAACGAGACAGAACAGCTGAACAGAAGCATATAATATTGAGAGTTTGTTCATTTGGTCATATTTTGAGTTGAAAAGCTCGGATTTGTGATGTTGGAGGCGATTTTCACCATACGGATTGGGGGTAAGTATTCTATACTCGGTTTTGGTTATATTTCATGAATCCATCCTCGTTTTTGGCATTTGATTGATGATTTCAAAGTGAAATGTTAGGGGTTTTATCTAAAATTTCATAAAGTGATTTTTTTGCATTTTGAACATCGATTCGGAGTAGGATTTGAGTGAAACTAGTATGGTTGGACTCGTAATTAAATGAATTATCGAATTTTGTAAGTTTCGTCAGATTTCGAGGTGCGGGCCCAGGTTTGACTTTTTGGTTGACTTTGGACTTTTGATTAAAGATTCGACCTTTGGAATTATCTGATGTTCTCGAGTTGCTTTTGGCTAGTTTCGAGCCGTTCGGAGGTCGGTAGGCACGAGATGGCATTTCTAGGGTATTGTTTGTCTTTCTCGGTATTAGATTCGGTTTGTTCTAGGTAAGTAACACTTCTAAACTTGGTGCTGAGGGTATGCATACCTGAATATATGTGTTATATGTTGGAGTTGAGGTGATACATATGCTAAGTGACAGGCGTGTGGGCGTGCACCGTGTGAATTATGACTCGATTGATTCTGTGGTACTGTGTAGTTATCTATCTTGTTTCTATCCATGAAATTCCTATGAGTTAGAGTAATTGAGCTATGATCCATGTTATAAATCATGTTTAGGCCATATATGTCATGCCCCGACCTTGGGGAGCGCGACCGACGCTCCACAGGGTTACCCCGGTCAAGCAAGCCTGCACAATGTCGTCTACCCAACTCACGCATGATTAAAGAGAAGAATACATTTTATTAGCTAGACAGTAAGAGGTCGTATAAATAACACTAGTTCATTTCCATTAGTTACGTTATTAACAAGTTCCCAAAGCAATACATTATACATTCGTAGTGAAAATGGAACAAATGGTACAATTACAACAAGTTAAGTTCAACCTTCCCAAAACAAGATACAACCCACACTATATCTACGGAGCCTCTAACAGAACCAAAGAGTGCTAAGACAATGTCGGAAACAAGGCCCCGGCTATACCTCAAAATGCTATGTACAAAAGATAAGAGATACAGGACCCCGAAGTGCAGTGGGGCTTACCAAGTCAGCTGAGGAGAGGGTATGCTGCTATCACGTATCAACACCACCTGCTGTGGAACCACTTACATCTATTAAAGGTGCAATGCCTCCGGCAAAATGGACATTAGTACATATGGAATAGTACTGGTATGTAAAGCTAAACACCCTCTCAATAGAACGAGTAACAATAAACGGAGAAAGAAACATGAAATCAATAAGAGACTCAAACGTCATGTTAGGGGAAAGATAAATTTCAAGCAAAATCGATATTTTAAATTAGGAGACCTTTAGCACCGATATACCACTGTGTTTTAGCACAGATTCCGATCTCTGCCCGATCGGCTAAGCCGTCTCACCCTGAGACATCCACTCACAATACTACCATGTGCGCGGCATGGCGTCCGAGCTCCGCCCGATCGGCTAAGCCGTCTCATCACAATGCCTTGTGGGTCAACATCACATCTTGCTAGCAATAATCCTATCCCATTTAAGGGGAAATATCTCAACGCATCAATATCATCCCATATAAGGGGAAACAACCCCATCACATTAATACGGGGATTTACCCCTCAATTACTCCTACACCGACACATGTAGTTTCGAGGTTAGGTTATTTTTGACCTACCCTTACTCGGTGACTAAACGATACTTCCAAAGCAAGTATTAATAAAGGGATTTATCACTCATTTTATATTCTTTAACATGTCATTCATTTTATTGGCACCATTGGCCATAATGCAATATAATTCTTGGCACGTGGTCGCACATCATATTTCATGCTCTCTTCTTTTACTTTCAAATACCATTGTGGATACTTGACAACAAGGCCTTTCAAATCAAGACTTTAAACACATATTTGAGCAATTTAGGGTCTTAGGCACATGATTTCTTACACAATTGACATTAAAACTTTCATTAGAAACATGTTTTTAAATCACAACACAATGCCACATAACCCATACTTAAACCACATTCTCAAACGGTAACTCAACATAACAAGAATCTTTAGGGTACAGATTGTACGCATGCTTACTTTGACACACATCTTATTAGAATTAATCAATTTATAATAAGCATCCTGGGACTTACAAGGATATTGTGGGGTCAATTCTAAGAGAAGAGTTTAGCCAACATATCTCGCCTTAAGCTTTTAAACTACTACAATGTTCCGGAAAGCTTAGCCACTTTGATCTATTTAGAGATATAGCAAAATTGAACACAAATTAGGAAGGAGTTCATAGTTCTAGCTCATTTGAGTATTTTATCAAACACTAGGTGTGCATTAAGGTTTCAAGATCCTCCTATGGTGGATTCTTTCATCCCACCACCCAAAGTTTACTAAAACTCAACAATATTCTCACTACCCTTGATGGTACATGCATGTAAAACAAACAACTCCCACACCAAAGAATTTTCTTGGCTTATTACCTATTTTCAGTTAAAACCACGAAATTGAGGGCTATGAGGTAGAACCTTATCTCTAGAATGAAGACCTAGTGAATTCTTCTTGCAAATTCTTCAACTTTGAGCAAGAATTGATGAATGATGAGCTTAGTAACTCCCCCTCTCACTCTATGGCACTCCCTCTCTCTAGAAATGTAAGTTTTAACCTTCTAAAATGATCCCTAAGGTTGTTTTATAAGAATGGGGTCGGGTTCAAAGCATAAAGATTCTACGGTCCGAAAAATGGGCCGCATAATGGCCCTCAGGAACTGGCATTTTCTGCTTCACTTTGCGACTGGTTTGCAGTCCGTAGACTTATTCTGTGGTCGCATAATGCACCGTAGAACATCCCTCTGAAAATTTTTATGTAGGATTTGTGATAGATTGCGTGGCCCACGAAATGATTATGCGGCCACACAATAGACCGCATATTGGTCCCAAAATTAGCTCAGGTTTCTGCTTCACTCCTACAATCATTAACACATAAGTCCACCTCGGCACTACGGAACCCATGTTTTTGGTAAGATTTTACGGGGCCTTACATCCTCCCCTGATTAAGATCATTCATCCCCGAATGAGGGTCAGAATCTGCCATTAGCATCCGTAATGATTCAACCATTACTTCACACCCCAACAGTCCCCAATTTTTGATTAACTCCCTAAATTTCCAAACTTTTCGGCAGAGTTTCCCCTGTAATTGGACCTATCCACCTCTCAGAGAATCCCAGAACCCAATCTTAACAGCATAACCACAACATAACAATGTAAAACAATATGGAAATAACACCGGCAACAACGCCATAAATATTGCATTACCAAGGGGGAGTATTCCTAACATAAGTTATTCAAATAAATTAGGGTACTTCTTCTTCATATCTTTCTAGGCTTCCCAGGTGGCCTCTTCAACTTGTTGGTTTCGCCATAACACTTTCACAAAAGCAATCTCTTTATTCCTTAACTTTCGGATTCGCCTATCAAGAATGGCAATTGGAATTTCTTCATAAGTCAATTCTTCATTAACCTCTATAGTCTCAATCGGAACAATAAGCGACGGATCTTCATTCACCTTCTTCAACATGGACACATGAAACACATGGTCCACTAAGGGCATTTCTGGAGGTAGTTCTAGCCTGTAAGCCACCTGACCGACCCTCTGAATGATTTTGTACGGTCCAACATACCTTGAATTCAATTTCCCTTTCTTACTAAACCGCATTACCCCCTTCATGGGGGAAACCTTTAGGAAAACCCAATCATCATCTTGGAACTCCGAACCCCTACGACGCACGTCTGAATAAAAC
Organism: Nicotiana otophora; assembly: GCA_000715115.1. Classification (NCBI taxonomy): domain Eukaryota; kingdom Viridiplantae; phylum Streptophyta; class Magnoliopsida; order Solanales; family Solanaceae; genus Nicotiana; species Nicotiana otophora. The sequence continues at coordinate 97,455 of AWOL01S0050368.1, forward strand.
TTCTGACGACTTTGGGCAGCTTTCAATCGCTCCTTAATGGTCTTAACTTTCTCCATATCCTGATGCACGATATCTGGCCATATCAACTTTGCCTCCCCAATCTCGAACCATCCGATTGGAGATCTACAGCCCCTACCGTATAAAGCCTCGAACGGTGCCATATGAATGCTAGCATGATAACTATTATTGTAGGCAAATTCTATGAGTGGCAAATGATCATCCCAGCTACCTTTGACGTCAAGAACACAAGCGCGCAACATATCCTCGAGCGTTAGAATAATCCGCTCCGCTTGCCCGTCAGTCTGTGGATTGAAAGTTGTACTAAGATTTACCTGTGTGCCCAACCCTTGTTGAAACTTCTTCCAAAAGTTAGCTGTGAACCGTGCCCCCGATCGGAAATCATGGAAACTGGAGTGCCATGCAGCCTGACTATTTCCTTGATATACAATTGAGCATACTGCTTTGTTGTGTCGGTAGCCTTAACAGGTAAGAAGTGTGCTGATTTCATGAGTCAGTCCACAATCACCCAAATCAAGTCGAACTTGTGAGGAGTGCGAGGTAGTCCTACCAAAAAATCCATATTGATCATCTCTCATTTCCACATCGGAATTTCTATGTTCTGGGCCAACCCACCCAGCCTTTGATGCTCGGCCTTTACTTGTTGACAATTTGGACATCTTGCCATAAAGTTTGCTATATTCATCTTCATATAGTTCCACCAGTAGACTTCTTTAAGATCGTAGTACATATTTGTAGAGCTCAGATGCATAGAATACCTGAAAGTGTGAGCCTCGGTCATGATTCTTTTCCGGAGACCATCCACATCTGAAACACATAGTCGCCCTTGGTACCTTAGTGTACCATCATCCATGCCAAGAGAAAAAGCCATGGTCTAATGTTTATGAATCCCCTCCTTCAATTGTACCAACAATGGGTCGTTGTATTGCTTTTCTTTGACTTCCACAACAAGCGATGATTCAACCCTATTTTGCACAATCACTCCTCCTTCACTAGAATCCGCAAGACGAACTCCCAAGCTAGCCAGCCGGTGAAGCTCCTTAGCCAACGAACTTTGATATGCCTCCAAGTGAGCCAAACTGCCCATAGATTTCCAGCTAAGAGCATCCGCTACAACATTATCCTTCCCCGGATGATACAGAATATCGATGTCGTAATCCTTGAGTAACTCAAGCCATCTTCTCTTCCTAAAATTCAATTCCTTCTACTTGAAAATGTATTGAAGGCTCTTATGGTCCATGAATATATCCACATGGACCCCATACAGATAATGACGCCAAATCTTCAGTGCAAATACCACCGCCGCAAGCTCTAAGTCATGTGTTGTATAGTTCTGTTTTTGATTCTTAAGTTGCCTAGAAGTATTAGCTATCAACTTGCCATGTTGCATTAACACACACCCAAGTCCGATTCTTGAAGCATCACAATATACCACAAACCCATTTGTACCCTCTGGTAAGGTCAATATAGGTGCCATTGTCAATCTTGATTTCAACTCCTGGAAGCTCCTTTCACAAGCATCTGATCATTGAAACTTAGATGTCTTCTGCTTCAACTTAGTCAATGGAGAGGCAAGAGTGGAGAGTCCCTCCACAAATTTTTTGTAATACCGGGCTAAGCCCAAGAAACTGTGAATTGCAGTTGGAGTTGTAGGTCTAGGCCAATTCTTCACAGCTGCAATCTTCTGAGGATCAACCTTAATTCCTTCTCTGGAGATGATATGACCCAAGAACACGACAGATTCAAGCCAAAATTCACATTTCAAAAACTTCATATACAACTGGTGTTGACATAGAGCCTGTGGAGCTGCCTTGAGGTGATCGGCGTGGTCCTCTCGACTTCGTGAATATACAAGGATATCGTCAATAAACACTATCAAAAAAGAGTCGAGGAGCGGCTTGAAAGCTCAGTTCATAAGATCTATGAAAGCAGCCGGGGCTTTTGTTAGCCCAAAAGACATTACCCGAAATTCAAAATGCTCATACTGGGTTCTAAAAGCTGTTTTTGGAATATCCTGCTCCCTGATCTTCAATTGATGGTACTCGGATCTCAAATCAATTTTGGAGAATTACTTAGCACCCTGCAATTGATAGAACAAGTCATCAATTCTTAGCAGCGGGTACTTATTCTTGATTGAGACAGTGTTGAGCTGCTGATAATCACATTCTCAGTGACCCATCTTTCTTCCTTATGAAGAGAACCGGTGCACCCCAAGGCGACACAGTCGGCCGGATGCAACCCTTCTCTAACAAATCCTTTAATTGTTCCTTTAGCTCCCTCAACTCTGCTGGTGCCTTTCTGTAAGGTGGAATAGATATAGGTTGTGTGCCTGGCATCACATCAATCCCAAAACATCTCCCTGTCTGGTGGGATCCCAGGGAGTTCATTCGGAAAGACCTCCGGAAATTCATTCACAACTAGTACAGACTCAAGTATAGGTGCCTAAGTGTCGGTGTCCGTAACCCGGACCAAATGGTAAATACACCCCTTGTTGATCATCTTGGCGGCCTTTAGGTAAGAAATAAACCTACCCTTGGGCACCACATCATCCCCATTCCACTCAACAACTAGCTCTTTTGGAAATTCAAATCTAACGGTTCTAGTTCGGCAATCAAGCTTAGCAAAACATAAATAAAGCCAGTTTATCCCCATGATTACATCAAAATCAACCATCCCCAGTTCAATAAGATCGGCCATGGTGTCCCGACCATGCACCATGATAACACAGTCTCTATAAACTCGCGCGGCCATAATAGACTCACTAACCGGAGTAGATACAGAGAACAGCTCATGAAGCAGTTCCGATTCTATCCCAAATTCCATAGCAACATTGGGAGTGACATAGGACAAGATGGAACTGGGATCAATAAGAGCATACACATCATGAGATTGGATAGTCAATATACCTGTGATGACATCTGGAGAAGCCTCTGAACTCTGGCGACCCTTCACAGCATAGAAACGACTGGGTCCTCCCAAATTCTGTGCACCACCCCTAGCTGCACCATTCCCTACGGGTGCTGGATTTCCTCGAGCCGGAGGAGGTGTTGTGGATGTAGTAGCTGCAGAGCTGGCTGGCTGTGCTGTACCCCTGCCTATGCCCTGGTGAGATGAACGACATTCCCTCTGAATGTGACCCCTCATACCACACCCATAGCATACGGGCTAGTCCATGAAGCAGGCCCCAAAGCGTATCTTCTCACACTTAGGGCATCACGGCCTCTGCTGCTACTGAAATCTCCCACCAGACTGACCCTGCTGGTAGGATCCCCTGTTGCCCTGGCTAGGCCTAAAACGGCTCCCCTACTGCTGACTTATAACGACCCGACTTGTCGTTTTAAGAATTTATACTTTGTTCAATGACTTAAGGTCTTGAGAAACTTCGTAATATGTATTATTACCGCATATGTGGATGAGTTTGGTTTTCAAAAGATTCGAAATTAAATTTAAGGAACAATACTCATTTTGAAGCTTAAATGGAAAGAGTTGACCGGAGCGTTGACTTTTGAGCAAACGACCCCAGAATGGAATTTTGATGATGTTAATAGCTTAGTATGGTGATTTTGGACTTAGGCGTGTATCCAGATTTAGATTTGGAAGTCCGTAGGACAATTTGACGCATCTTGGAAAAAGTTGGAAGTAGAAGATTTTTGGAAAAATTTGACCGAAAGTTAAAATTTTGATAACGAGGTCGGATTTTGATTCCGGAAATTGGAACAGCTTAATTACGTCATTTATGACTCGCATACAAAATTTAAATTCATTCCGGATCAAATTGGTATATTTCGGCGCAAAATATAGAAGTTGGAAGATTTAAAAACTCATAATTTGATTCGATGCGCGATTTGTAATTCGGCATTGTTTGAAGTGGTTTAAAGCCTCGACTAAGTTCGTATTGTATTTTGGGACATGTTGGTATATTTGGTTAAAGTCTCGAGGTTCTCGGGTCGATTTTGGAAGGCTAACGGATCAACTCGGACTTGAAGAAAACTACTGGAATTCTGTTGTTCTGGACAACAACTGATGCGACCGCTTCTGCGAGAATGTGGTCGCAGAAGCGACCTCACAGAAGCGAGTACTTGCAATGCATAAGCGACATGGGCAGAAGCTGAAGAAGAAGGCCACAGAAGTTGCGCAGAAGCACAAGCGCAGATGCGCCTGGCCATCGCAGAAGCAAGAATGGCTTCGTAGGTGCGAGCTTCTGCTGGGCAGTGTGGCTACTGCAGCAAGCTTATTAATTATCCAGCAAACACATTAGCTTCCCAGAAGCTATGCCTTCTATGATTTGAGCAGTAATCATTCTCCAGATGGAATTAAAAAATGCCGACCAAACGATCAAGTTTTCATAAATACTACACTGCAGTTTTGTTTACTCTAACATCTTTATACAATCTCTTATTCTGAATCTCATTAAGGGTACTCAATCTCCCATGGTAGGCAAGTTATAGATATTAGAACTAGAGTGCTTGCAAGTTCATGTTTTTGAACCATGGCAAAATTTTGCATAAAACTAGACTATTGTCACTAAACTGTCTAGAGGCTATTCCACATTGTTTGAGGCTCTGACACCGAAGTAAGGCAGCTGATAACTTGAGCTCTCTTCCTGTGCCATGGGGCTTCACAGATGCACATTTTGGCTCGCAAAAGCGAGTCCGCATATGAGAAAACTTGTCAGTATAAGCAAAAACTGGGCAGAAACTTAAGGAACAAAAATGGTCATTTCGCCATTTTCGATTGTAATTTTTGGAGCTCGGTTCTTTGGCGATTTTTGAGGATTTCTTCACGATTTCAACTCAAGTAAGTGTCCTATATCCGAAAATGTTTATATTTCATAAATCCATGGTTATATTGATCGTTTGATTCGAATGTAAATCGAAGAAATCAAGATTTTTGTAAAATCTTTCAAAAAATAAAAATTTAAGATTTGGAGGTCGAGTTGTTATCGGAATTGGATAAAATTGGTATGGTTGAACTCATAACGGAATGGCTGTTCGGATTTCATGAAAATTTTGTCGGGTTCCGAGAGGCGGGCCCCGCGTTGACTTTTGGTTAACTTTTTAGATTAAAATTTTAAGTCGACGTTATATTATCCGGAATTATTTCCGATGAATTTTAATGAAGTTATATAATTAATTTGGATAGCATTGAGTTGTGCATAGGTCAATTCAAGAAAGAAGACAATTTTGGAATATCGGCCTAAATTCAAAAAGGTAAGCATCTTGCCTAACCTTGTGTGGGGGAATTTCCCCTAGGCATTGAGTTTTATGTCGAAATTATGTGATTGGAAAACCAAGTACGCGAGGTGATGAGTACGTACTTAGTTTATATGTGCAAACTATATCGGTTAAAAATTTGTAGACACACTTATGTATTAAACTGGAAAATTATGGAAATTTAGTAAATCCTTGATTTGTCATGCCTCATTCTTTGTTTGTTGAGTTTGTATTTATATGATAATTTGGTGTGATTGCGACTTGGAATCTTATGTGAATTTCGTGTATTTGTTGATTTGATATTTCCTAGAAATAATTATATTATGGATTTTTCCGTATGCAAATAATTTATTAAATAAGTTTAAATTGAGGTATTAATATATTTATCAAATATTTGGACTAAAGAAGGTGTTGTGTCATGCTGAGTTAATTTTCCTTCCTTATTGTTGTTTTCGAGGTTTATATATGTTGTGTGGAGCCTTGGACTATTTATTGTAAAATTAATTAATTTTGTTGCATCTTTGAAATTGGTTGTACCTATGGGTAATTTATAATATGAATTGTTGTTTTGTGTTGTCGTGGTAATATCCGTATAAATTGTTGTGTGATTTAGGTTACTGTTATATAATGGATAAGGGTGGCATTCCACTGTTGATATTATGTAGGTATACAGATGGCATTTCACTGTGGTTATGTGTGTTGGGATATTGTCTGGGCGGAGCGATAAAGGTGGCTATTAAACAGAGCGATAAGGGAGCCTAATATAGGAGTGATAAGGGTGGCTATTATAGGATTGATAAGGGTGGCTATTATAGGATCGATAAGGGTCGCTATAGGAGAGATAAGTGTGACTATTGTCAGGGATGATATGTGATGATGTGGGGATATTGTGTTGCTGATGTTTATGTGATGTTGTGATTTCCTTGTGACTTCTTTTATATATTGTGCAATTTATTTTATAAATTCAGTAAATTTGATAATAGTCAGATATATGTTGAAATTATGAGCATGTGGATATTGCTGGGCAGATTATGATATGGGCACGAGGTGCCGGGGAAATATGATGAATTTATTATTGGCACGTGAATTGTCCGTGCAGTTATGATATGAAATATGGGCACAAGGTGCCCTAGTTATATAATGAAAATGATATTGGCACGTGAAATGTATGTGCAATTGTGATATGAAATGTGGGCATGAGGAGCCGTGAGTAAATGATGATGATATTGGCATGTGAGTTGTCCATGCGGTTGTGATAGAGATATTGGCACGAGGTGCCGTAAAAATATGAAAGTGGATTGAGACCCGTATTATATGATTATGAAATGAGGTGTCACATGGTGACTTTTATTTTAAATAATAATATTCGAAAGATATTTATTTGAAAGAATTATATTCGAAAGATATTTATTTGGAAGAATTATATTTGAAAGATATTTATTCAAAAGAATTATATTTGAAAGATATTTATTTGAAGGAAAAGATTATATTCTAAAGATTATTATTTGAAAAACTTATAGGTGAAAGATTTATATTTGAAGGACTTGATTAATTGGTTATACTTGTATTCATTATTTGTTGAGCAATATTTATGGTGTTCTTGTTGCCCTGCAGTTTATATCACTGGTTGATTATTGTTGTTATCATTTCTATTAGCTTCCTATTATTTTTGTATGCTATACTGCATAGGTTATTAGACTAGTGAATGTCTTGAATGTACCTCGTCACTACTCCACCGAGGTTAGTCTTGATACTTACTGGGTACCGACTATGGTGTACTCATACTACACTTCTGCACATTTTTGTGCAGAGCCAGGTACTGGAGATATTGGACTCGAACAAAGTTAGTGTATTGATCGCAAGGATTCAAGGTAGAGCTTCTTGGTCGTTGTAGTCCCTTGGAGTCTTTCCATTTTATCATACTGTCAATCATTATTCGAACAGTATTGTATATTCAATTTTCTTGAGGTCATTTTACGTATTCAGTTAGAGTTCGTGATTCAGTATTACCAGTCTTAGGAGTTTGTTTAAATATTTCCGTTGTTGGTTTCGACACTTGGTTTCGATTATCTATATTTTAAAAAAAATGGCTTGAATTGTTGTTATGATCGGTTTACTTAGTCTTAGAGATGTGGTGGGATTTTGGGTCGTGATAAGTTGATATCAGTGCGCTAGGTTCATAGGTTCTATGAGTCACGAACGAGTCTAGCAGAGTCTTGCGGATCGGTACGGTGATATCTGTACTTATCTTCGAGAGGCTACAAAACTGTTAGGAAATTTCCACTTCTTTCATTCCCGTCGTGCGAAATTTGTTGATTTTGGAATATGAGCCTTTGTGTCTATATTCTCTCACAGAAGGTGAGGACACGTGCTATCGGGTCAGCTGAGAAGACACCCGCACATGCTGCTAGGGCCGCGAGAAGCTGGGGCTGAGGTAGAGGCCGCAGAAGGGCACGTGCCGCAACTAGAGCACCTGTCAGAGTAGCAGTTGAGGAGCCGCCAATAGCTCCAGTTGGGGGACAGGTACCGGAACCACATGTTGTTACCCCCGGACTTCAGGAGACTTTAGCACAGTTCCTGAGTATATTTGGTACATTAACTCAGTCAGGATTGATCTTCGTTGCACCAAATATCTCGCAGATTGGGAGAGTAGCTCAGACTCCTACCACGACTCCAGAGCAGTATGTTCACATTTGTCAGGTTCCGGGTGTAGTACCGGTATAACCTGTTGTTCCGGTTCAGCCTGAGGTCAGGCTAGAGGCATCATAAGAAGAACAAAAGAGACTTGAGAGGTTTAAGAGGTATAGTCTACCTACTTTCAGTAGCACAACTACAAAGGATGCCTAGGGATTTCTAGCAAAGTGTCACCGTATTCTTCGCACCATGAGTATTGTGGAAGTGAGCGGAGTTGCCTTTACTATATTTCAGCTGTCAGGCACAGCGTATCAGTGGTGGCAAATCTATGAAGAAGGTATACCAGCCAATGCAACATCACCAACTTGGGCTCAATTTTCGGAAATGTTTTTGAAAGCGTTTGTTCCCCAAACTCTCCGGGATGCATGGCGCACATCGAAGACATTACCATCGTAGATAGTGTGAAAGTAGTGCAGAAGCTTGGTGTCCGAATATACTATTAGGTTCAGTGAGTTAGCCCGACACGCACCTATCTTAGTACCTACAGTCAGAGAGCGGGTCTGCAAATTTATTGGGTGGCTCAATTATGATCTTAAAATATGCATGGATCGAGAGTTTCAAACTGATACTCCATTTTAGCAAGTAGTGGAGGTTGCGAGGAGGATTGAGGGTGTTCTAGGTGAAGAAAGGGAGTTTAAGGAGGCCAAAAGGTCTCAAAGCTATAGAGGGTTCAATGGATTTTACGTTTTAGCTATGACCCATTATGGCGGAGGCTCGAGCAATCGGCCAGCTAAGTCCGTACATCGGATTACTCGGGGTGCCCCAGCAAGTTCTTATAGTGCACCACTGACACGAGATTCTTACCATGGTTATTCCAGTTATCCGGCATAGAAGAACCACCAAAGTTGCCCGCGGACCGGGCCTTGTTACTGCCCTCACGCTCTATTCTGATCTTCAATTTGCGGGTCTTTGTGTCTTGAGAAAATGCCACCATCTTACCATAGTTCATGTCAAAATTCAAGGCAGCTATAGCGGCCTCATTAATAACCAAGGGGCTAAGGCCCTGCACAAACCGGCGCACTCTAGCCTCCATATTGGGCAACATGCAGATGGCATATTTGGATAGGTGCGCGAATATCATATGATACTCCCATACAGTCATGCTACCTTGTTTCAGGCTCTCGAACTCGGTGGCATTGGCTACCTTAGTTTCGGCAGGCAAGAAATGATCAATGAAAGCATCGGCAAACTCACTCCACCTCGCCGGAGGGCTCCCCTCCTCATGGGAGTCCTCCCACATCTCAAACAAAGAATACGCCACCCCTTTCAGGCGGTAGGAGGCCAACTCCACTCCCTCCGTCTCCGTAGCACGCATAACTCGGAGGGTCTTGTGCGTCTTGTCAATAAAGTACTGGGGGTCCTCCTCAGGATTAGTACCTGTGAACACTGGAGGATCCAACTGGAGAAGTTTGTTCACCCTAGAACTGGCGAAATCCCCTGGATGACTAGAAGAAGTGGGTGCAACATTTGATCTCTGGGCCTGGGAAGCCACTATTTGAGCCAGCATCTGTATGGCTCCCCTAAGATACCTATCAGATACACCGGAACCGGAAGCTGGGGCTGAAGGTAGAACTGGGATATCAGTCGGGGATGGAATAGTTGCACCCTCAGTAGGTGTAGGGACAGGTGTGGTCTGATCAGGAGTAGTAGAATCAGACAGTGTAGTAGTCAGGGGAATGCTCTCACTCCTTGGGTGCTCACCCGCATCATCAGGTAAAGAATCAACTACCACTCCTGGGTTGGCATTGGCTCCTTGGCATGTTCTTATTTTCTTCCTAGGCGCCATGTACAGAAAATTAGAGCAATGCACGAGTTAGAGGAGGAACAATCTTACAATCAGCTTTATTGCACGATCTACAATATAAAAGAAGGATATTATTCCTAAATGTCCAAGTAGCCTCCTTATTATAGATGTGGTCAACAACACACCGATAAGAAGGACTCTACTAGACATGGCTCCGAGACATCCTAGGACACTTTAAAACCTTAGGCTCTGATACCAAGCTTGTCACGCCTCGACCTTGGGGAGCGCGACCGGCTCTCCACAGGGTTACTCCGGTCAAGCAAGCCTGCATAATGCCGTCTACCCAACTCATCCATGATTAAAGAGATGAATACATTTCATTAGCTAGACAGTAAGAGGTCATGTGAATAACACTAGTTCATTTCCATTAGTTACGTCGTTAACAAGTTCCCAAATAAATACATTATACATTCGTAGTGAAAGTGGAACAGATGGTACAATTACAACAAGTTAAGTTCATGTCACGCCCCAAACCTGGGAGGCGTGGCTGGCACCCGGTGCCGTGCTGGCCCGAGCAAACCACTCTGTAACTCATGATCGTTCGACCAAAACTAGAACATACATAGGTCGAGTTAATTGAACTCATTTTGTTTTATAACTATCATAGGCCCACATGGCCACCACTCATAATGTACAACTGTAAGTGGGAGAACACTGTATCAATCAACCATCTTTCTTAAAACATGAATACATATGGGCCGTCAAGGCCTCTAACATACTGTACAAAATGAACCTCTATCTACAAAGCGTCTAAGATTACCTGACATCAAATGGAACAGGGTACCAGCCTACCCATAAGTCTGTAGCAATACTCTAACACGATGACTCATAGACTCGGCTGCACTCCGAATGAGGTGGAGTCTTATCGATCCTTCGCTGAATGCTAACCTCGTCTACTATGAGGGCTCGTCAAACTGATTATCCATACCCGTAGGCATGAATGCAGCATCCACCATAAAAGGATGTCAGTACGAATAATGTACCGAGTATCTAAGGCAGAACGGAAATATAACAATAAGTCAACATTAATTAAAAACATATAAGAATCAACCCGAATCTCTTAAGTGCCACCGTATATGAATATTTATTATACTTATATATATAATTCTTCTCTTTGAGATTCTTATCTATATCGTATGATGCATGACTTCCCAACTGATCAGTGGTAACTGGCCGACCGGCTGTAGCACGGTGGTAAATGCATGACTGCCCGACCGGCTGTAGCTCAGTGGTAAATGTGTTTGCCCGACCGGCCGTAGCTCGATGGTAAATGCATGGCTGCTCGACCGGCCGACGGTGGTAAACATATAATTTTCCAACCGGCCGTAGCTCTGTGGTAAATTCATGATGCATATAATACCATTATAAACATTAACATCTTTATCATATACCCCAATAGAGACTTAGGAACATACTTAGGCATGCTTTGAATATTATTTTACAAGAATGAACAATGTAGACCTTCTTAGTTACTAAGAGTAGAACCATTTATGAAATAATATTACGTTTATGTATCGTTACTTGGATCATGCCAAAACAAGAAAGGATTAGCCTTAACATACCTGAGTCGGTTCTCTTGACAATCCCTCTAATATACAACAATTGCGACAAAACACGTGACGACAAGATCGAAATAGGGAAATATCCGTATGATATCCTTGAGAAATGTTATACCGGGCTTCCTTAAAATTACATTTCACGCTGCTATTACATAATCTTGTTATGAATTTTGTTAAGCAAATCACGTTGCCATTCAAATCCATATCACATCACTCTTTGAATTTAAGAAGTCTTTCACCCTAATGAGGTAAAGACATCTCTTAAAAATTGTTGGTTGGTGGGCCCCACTTTGTGGCTTAGTTGGCCAAAGAATTCCCTCTAAATATGCCACTTTGCATACAAACTAAAGAGTCATTATTTCCCAAGCCTTTTGCTGCCACGTTTGAGGCCCATTAGGCTTATCCAACAAATGCTAATTAATTAGTTAATCTCCAATTCAAATCAATAATTAACAAATTATCCACATAATGAGAATTATCCCAAATTACTTAAAATACTACTCACTTTTAACATACCTCATATACCTTACTATCATGGTCATGTGATACCTTGTATGGCATTAGTCCATAAATATGGGGTATTATAGCTTGGACCGTATTTTATCCCAAATTGTCAAACTTCGACGAAAACTGACTTTTTCGATTCACTTATCCTCTCACCTTCACGAATTTACTTATCGCCTGTTATAAATAACATACATGCTTATAACCTCAAAAATAGTCTTGTCCTCATCCTAAAATACTACTATTAAAATATTACAATATTAATAAATCATGGTACCATATAAAATCAATGCATACACTATTATTTCATTAAAACATCAATGTAAATATATATATATTTTCTCAACTTCTAATTTTCCTAATCTCATATAAAGAGTACAAATTTTTGTACGCTTAATTATTAAAATGGTAAAAAGATAACCTTCTTTCCTTGCGAGAAAATAATTTATATCTTTACAATAAAAAAAGAAATCATAGACTTTCTCATATTATATGTATATTTTAAAGCACATTCGAAAGTAATAATATTAATAACTATATAAAATTATATTTTTCAAACTTTTATTTTTTACAAAAATGTTCCACTCAAAATACCATATCAAATGTATATAACGGTATCAAAGTTGTTAAACTTACGGGGTCTTACAATAACATAATCACAAATCCTTTATAACCTTGTGAATGGTCTTAATCCCTTCAAGATCGTATGGATTACTACGACTCATTCTAGTATTAAAGTACGGGATGTAACAATTCAACCTTCCCAAAATAAGATACAACCCACACTATATCTACGGAGCCTCTAACAGTACCAAAAGAGTGCTAAGACAGTGCCGACAACAAGGTCCCGACTATACCTCAAAATGCTATGTACAAGGGATAAGAGATACAGGACCCCACAGTATATTGGGGCTCACCAAGTCAGCTGAGGAGAGGGTATGCTCCTATCACGGATCAACACCACCTGCTATGGAACTACCTACATCCATTAAAGATGCAGGGCCCCCGGTAAAAGGGACGTTAGTACATATGGAATAGTACTAGTATATAAAGATAAACACCCTCTCAATAGAACGAGTAACAATAAACGGAGAAAGAAACATGAAATAAATAAGAGACTCAAATAGTAACAAAGGGTCATGTTAGGGGAAAGGTAAATTTCAAGCAAGTTTGATATTTTAAATTGGGAAACCTTTAGCACCGATATACCACCGTGTGTTAGCACGGAGTCCGATCTCACCCGATCGACTAAGCTGTCTCACCTAGGGACATCCACTCACAATACCACCATGTGCGCGGCATGGCGTCCGATCTCCGCCCGATCGGCTAAGCCGTCTCACCACAATGTCGTGTGGGTCGACATCATATCTTTCTAGCAATAATCCCATCCCATTCAAGGGGAAACATCTCAACACATCAATATCATCCCATATAAGGGGAATCAAACCCATCATATTAACACAGGGATTTACCCCTCAACTACTCCTACACCGGCACGTGTAGTTTCGGGGTTAGGTAATTTTGATCTACCCTTCCTCTGTGACTAAATGATATTCCCAAAGCATTTATTAATAAAAGGATTTATCACTCATTTCATATTCTTTTACATGTCGTTCATTTCATTGGCACCATTGGCCATAATGCAATACAATTCTTGGAACGTGGTCACACATCATATTTCATGCTCTCTTCTTTTACTTTTAAATACCATTGTGGATACTCGACAACAAGGCCTTTCAAATCAAGACTTTAAACACATATTGGAGCAATTTAGGGTCTTAGGAACATGTGATTTCTTACACAATTGACATGATAACTTTCATTAGAAACACGTTTTTAAATCACAACACAATGCCACACGGCCCATACTTAAACCACATTCTCAAATGGTAACTCAGCATAACAAGAATCTTTAGGGTATAGATTGAATGCTTACTTACTTTGACATACATCCTTTTCGAATTAATGAATTTATACAAAGCATCCCGGGACTTACAAGGATATTGTGGAGTCAATTCTAAGAGAAGAGTTTAGCCAACATCCCTCGCCTTAAGATTTTAAACTACTACAATATTCCGAAAATCTTAGCCACTTCGATCTATTTAGAGATATAGCAGAATTGAACACAAATTAGGAAGGAGTTCATAGTTCTAGCTCATTTGAGTATTTTATCAAACACTAGGTGTGCATTAAGGTTTTAAGGTCTTCTTATGGCAGATTCTTTCATCCCACCGCCCAAAGTTTACTCAAAAAAGCTCAACAATCTTTCCACTACCCTTGATGGTACATGCATGTAAAATAAAAAACTCCCACATGCAAGAATTTGCTTGGCTTATTACCTATTTCCGGAAAAAAATCACGAAATTGAGGGCTATGGAGTAGAACCTTACCTCTAGAATGAAGACCTAGTGAATTCTTCTTGCAAATTCTTCAACTTTTAGCAAGAATTGATGAATGATGAGCTTAGTAACTCCCCCTCTCACTCTATGGCACTCACTCTCTCTAGAAATGTAAGTTTTAACCTTCTAAAATGATCCCTTAGGTTGTTTTATAAGAATGGGGTCTGGTTCAAATATTTTAAAAAATGAAGCCGCGATGCAAATATGTGGTCGCATATGCGACCGCATAAAGCTTCTTCGGTCCTCAAAATGGGCCGCATAATGGCCCTCCGGAATTGGCATTTTCTGCTTCACTCTACGACCAATTTGCAGTCCGCAAACTTATTCTGCGGTCGCGTAATGTGCCGCAGAACATCCCTCCAAAAAATTTTGTGTGATATTTGTGATGGATTGCGCGGCCCGAGAAATGATTTTGCGGCCGCAGAATGGACCGCATATTGATCCCAAAATTAGCTCAGGTTTTTGCTTCACTCCGCATCAAATCTACGGTTCGCAGATCAGTTCTGCGATCGCAGACTTAGCCACACAAAATGCTCTGTGCTTCCAATATACAAAACCCCGAGTTTTTGGTAAGATTTTACGGGGCCTTACAATATACTTATTCTGTTGGGACCCACTGAGGTCATTTCTACTGTTGAGTTATTTTATTAAATTACAATTACATACTTAGTCATATTCATTCATTTACATAGCATATCTCTGACTTATCTCTGTTATCATTTGCTGTCACATTATGTTATCATTGTTTGAGTTGACTTGCATGAGATTTGTGAGCCCGAGAGACTAGAGAGGTTGATGACCAAGTGAGGCCCAGGGCCTGATTGTGAGTGATATTGATGGGATGGATGCACGCCGCAACAGGCTTTATTGATTCATGATGGGATCAGGCTGCACATTGCAGCATGCCATGATTGGCTTATATTAGTGCTTGGACAGGATCCGTCCCTTCGGAGTCTGTCATACCAGTAATGAGTGCAAGTTCCTACTGAGTACGAGTGCCGAGTGTGAGTGCCTAGTGGTTGAGAGTGCTGAGTGATTGGGAGGTACTGAGTGATTGGGAGTGTTGAGTGATTGGGAGGTGCTAAGTGATTGAGCGTGCTTAGTGAGGTTGAATACTCTGAGAGTATGAGCATATGAGTTTTATCACTATGATGCATTGCATTGGACATGCATACTTGGCATGTAGGCATAGAGATGCATTTCCTCATGCTATACGGTATTGTGGCATTCATGACTTCACATGCACATTGACATATAGGCATAGAGATGTGCTTTTCTCATGCTATCTGAGAATGGAATCACCTTATCTGTTGTTGAAAGTTTTTGGGAAAAATCATAGTTTTCTAATACTCTCATATTTTGGAGATTTCGGTGAAAGATTTGGGTTTTACTATTATACCTAAAAAGTATGCCTATTTTCCGTAATTTCGAACGAGCATCACATCACATCTTTGAGTTATTACTTGTCCTATTTTTATTATATTGTTACGAGTTATTCTTGGCTATTGGTGTTAGACTCTAACCGTTGTCCAAGCTCGTCACTATTTTCAACTTAAGGTTAGGTTTGTTACTTATTAAGTACATGGGGTCGGTTGTACTCATACTACACTTTTGCACCTTGCGTGCAGATGTTGGAGTTGATGTTGCTGCATATGGAGCTGGCCTTGAAGATGTACTTGCATTCCGGTTACAACTGCCTATTGTTCTTGGTAGCTTTAGATTTATAAATCTGTTCATGTACATTTCAAACATATGAGGTATTTATTTCATACCATCTTTGTAAACTTTAAGTCTTAGAAGCTCATGATTTGTACTACCAGTCCTTGGGGAGTAGTATAAAATTTAGTTATTTCATTCTTGACTTTTATCACTATCATTATATTATGGTTTATTATTAATTGGCTTACCTAGCGGGTTGGGTTAGGCGCCATCATGACTAGTTGGATTTTGGGTCATGACACTGGTATCAGAGCTCTAGGTTCATAGGTTCTATGAGTCATGAGCAAGTGTCTAGTAGAGTCTTGCGGATCGGTATGATGACATCCATACCTATCTTCGAGAGGCTAGAGTGCATTTAGGATAAACTTCCTATTTTTCTTTCTTTATTGTGTGGCATTGATTCAGCTTAAAGCGTATCTCTTTGAATTCTTTCCACTCACTTATATGCGCATGTGAGCGCTCTGTATCACCTATACATCGTCGGCTTGTGGATTCCATGGATGAGGTGCGATATGTGTTTTATGTGTTTTGGTGATGAGCTAGTCTGGAGGACTTGAGGCGCGGTTTGGACCACAACTTAGGCTCGGTAGTTTTAGTTGTGTAAGCATGTGCTTTTGGACATATATGTCCAGTGGTTTCCCTATGAGTGGGACTGGTGGCTCGGTGAGTGGTTGGATGGCTATATGATAGTATGATGTGACTACGGGATATGTTCAGATGGTTTGAATGTGACAGAAAGAGTTTGTTTGAGATATGAAAAGGAATATTGGATGCTTAATTTCTATGGATGTGTCATACAGTCTTGAGTTATGAAGGTTTTTGAGAGATTCTTTCGTGTTATTTCATTTGTGGAATGAAGTAGATTTCCATGTCTTGTTGATGAGTTCAGACTCAGGAAGATTAAGTGATTGCGTAGTAGTTGCGGCTGTGAAAGGGTATAGAGTGATGCCAGTTTGAGACTAAGCAGGTGGGTTATCACCCGCGGGGTAATCTACGGATGTGTGATACTTATTATGTTGTGTGGAGGTTTATTTTCTACCAATGGGTTATAGGTGTTGCGTTTGAGTTTGTATTGGTTGAGAAAGTTGACCTGACCATCACGAGGATAAATGCGAGCTTAGTAGATGATTTAAGGTATTATATAGTTTGCATTACATGAGCTTATGAAGGATTTCGTTAAATTTTAGTACGTGATTATGGCAGTCATAGAGTATAGGTATTGTGAGTTATCAAATATTTTGTTCTATGGATTTGAGCCAAGTGGGGGAGTATGCTATCGACAATTTAATTGCAAGGTTATGTATTGTACTGGTTTTGGTTTGAGGCATATTTGTGAATCTATTATGACTTGCAGAGGTTGAGATCGAGGATGACTCGAGTAAGAAAATTTCTGGATATGAGTTATATTACACTTTATTGGTATATGGGAATCATGGAATGATTGAGTTGTTATATGTGAAGGATGTAGTACGCATGGAGTAGGAATTTGCTCGGTTGCGTTAAGGTAGGGTTACTTCTTTGGGTGTTGTTGTGCTAATAGGGCACAAATTGTTCAGCCCATTTGGGCGGTGCAATTGAGATTTGAGTAGAGTGAATGAATCTCCAAAAGGTCTAATGGATTCAAGATTTATATGTAGCAATTGAGAATTTTTCGGATTTGTATATGGCTAGAATCTGAGATTTATATTGGATGGTGTCGAGACTCGTGGTATTTCTCTATCATTATGGATTCTACATTTCAGTATCAGGAAGGTGAAGGAAATGACTTTAGATTCACATAAGGCCTCTTCATAGTGGGTATCTCAGGTACAGTATTTTGAGTGTTTAAATAAGAATACGACGGTTTATGGGCCTTAGGGCGATGTGGTTTTATGCTAGAATCTCTCATGGTGAGCGTTGAGTTAAGGGTCATAGTGTTCTAGCAAAGAGAAGTATTAACTTGAAGGCAATTCAGAAGAAACTCAGAGGAAATAGGCAGTTTGGTAGCAGGTTGGATTAGTATGGTAATGGTATGCTTGATTCTTTTGGTTCTTATGATGTGATGTGGCTTTATAGGTGTTTTGTGGTAATACTCTTGGGTTTGGCGACCTTCGTGACTTGGTTGAGTTAGAGGAATTCAGTTTTGATGGTTTGGTTATGTGCAAATGGTTTTGAAGTATCCTTGATGATTTCTTCCACAACTTGAGATGGGTATTATCTACATGTATGAGGGGTATGTGGCGTATTGTGATTTTATCCTAGATGGGATCAAGCGGAAGGTTTCTAACTGATCAGGTATGTATTCTGCTGGTGAATCAGAGTTGATTATGAGATTCTCATATTTTTCATATGATGGCATGTTAGATGCGGTGTGTTATGTGGGATTGATTTTCACATGCGCAAGGTCACAGTTCTGTTTTGAAGGGAAGGTCATGAATTCTTAGACAATATGGATGGTTTCAGATGACTGGATGAATTTTATTACTACTTGGTATTGCCTAAGAAGGGTGCACATTTCAGAAGTCACATTGTGTGTTGACTTGTGGATGCTTCATTGGTATTGTGGTACCCGCCTGGTTGATCGACTGCTGATGTTCAGATTTTTGGTATGTGGCACAAAAGAATTATAGATCTATTTCTCGTGGGGATGATTATGTATGAGAGATGTGTTAGTCATTCGAGTGGTGGAGTTGGGATCGACTATGGTGATTCATGTGTTCTATGGATTTGGAGACTGAGAGTTCTCAGAAGCAGATTATTTTGGAGTTGCAGACTGTGAAGATGTGGCCAAAGTTGGCTAGATGATAGTACGTGCTATGGTTAGGTCATTGTGGATGCTTGGAGGGCTATTTATCCATTTGTAGATGTTCGGAGTTGATTTGTGGGCCTATTGGTAGGCCTAATGAGGATGTGTATTCTACATCAGGTCGGATTTGTTGACTTAACATCATTATTTCTAAAATGTGTGCCATTCAGTTAGAGTTAAGCATGTTCGTGTTCGGAAATGTTCTATATGTTACTTTCCTATGCTATAAGGGATGGTGATTCATTGGTTATATGCACACATGGTGTGGTTCTGTTTGGGCCTTATAGCGAAATCCAAGCGAGATGGTGATTGGGCAGAAGCATACTCTTTCTTAACAGAATAACATAGGAAAACACATAGAAAACATCTTGTTCTTCATGATTATACTTTCAGCATTAAGAGAATGGAACACATATTAAACAAGTTTAAAAGTTAAGTTTCTAAGCACATATGGGGACAATAACACCTATACTATTGTTGCTAAAGAACCAAACTACTGGAGTCATATAACTCATAGACAGATAAAGCACAAAGTTTAGAGCTGCAACAACAGATGCTATTGTCCTAATGGATTGATCATAGATTAGTTTAACACCAGATACTATCATGAGAATACACATAGGTTGATAAAACTACTCGAATCCTTTGAAATCCTTAGTAAAGATACAGATAATGACATAGGCACGTTATTGTACCCAGTCAGTAACAACAAAGGTTTCTCCAAAACCAGATTCAATCCAGATTGACAGAGGAGAGAGAGGAATGAGTACAGTTTCAAAATAGTGTTCAAAAGTATGAACTCATGACGGACAAACAAAGATTCATACCAAGCTTCCATACATACAGAGACTTCAATCAAATTTATGACCTCACGAGATAGGATGAGTCTCACACATTACAGAATCATATTATCAGTATCATTAAGGGGTTTAAGAACAGGGAAAACATCATACTAAGCAGACTTAACTCAGTTGTACAGAATAAGGTTGATAACTAGACATGGTGGAATTGCATTTAACCAAAGCAGACACAACTACCATCTAGTTCATGAGAGGTAGGTAGATCATAACAAATTGTATGCAAAATGATCACTGATGTTCACAAAAAGTTCATCCCAGTAGGACTGTTTACAACTACCAGTTAGACATGGATGTAAAGCATTCATATTGAGGACTCAAAGAATACTTAAGGATTAAATGGCATTTATGTAAAGAAAGGAAAGCATTTTTGAATACTCGGACTTCATAAGCCTTAACCAGGTGATGTAGGGTCACATTATGTACTTTCAAATATGTTTTAGCTAGAATCATCCAACAGCAACCCCAAGTATAGAATAACAAAACTCATAAGAATATGGCATGATAAGCATGAAGACTACAAAGTAACCCTAAGTATAGAATAAAAGAATTCAAAAGAAATACAGCATGATAAGCATGAAGACTATAACAACAACCCTAAGTATAGAATAACAGATTTCAAAAGAATACAGCATAATAATCATAAAGCTTATAATAGAATATTAGAGGACAGTTTGAAGTTTAGGTAGACATGAGAAATCATTACAGCATGTTAAGCACCTTAACCACATAGGCTATTTAATAGAGAACTGAAGTCACAAGGTCACATAGATACTTAATTAATACGAATGAAACATAATAGTTGACCACAGATTGACAGCAGATCCACGATGAACTAAAATAGACAGTTACAGACTAATAGCAATCATTATAAATGAAACAATAGGAAAACTGTAGCACGTTCATGATTTTCAAATGAAGCAATTAAAATAGGAAGGGTGGAGGTGTTCTGGCCTCCTCTTGAGCATCAAACCAAACGAAAGAATCTTTCCTAGCCATATAGAATCAAGAACTTACCCCAACCAGTGTAACACCCAGAATTAGAAAGAAATTACAAGCTAGTTAGAACCCTAGCTTGATTTTTACTACCCAAGACTAAAATTGATATTTTCTAAGTGATTTCATGGTATCTTTGTTGTATCTTTTTCTGTGTGTTAGGTCTTGTTAGGTGAGAACATTTAAAGCCCCTATTTATAGTGGTTAGGAATGCATTATGGTTCCAAATTCAAATCGATAGTGGAGAATGACGGAGGAATGGATGGTGTGAGCATACTCGAGTGAAAATAGAGATAATAATGGTGAGAATAAGGATGGATTTTACCTGAGAGGGGAGGACTGCCCATTGAGAACAAGAATCCACTGGATAAAGGCCAATGTCCAGAGGTCTCTATGCTTTACTCTGGACCAAGAATAATGATGATGATACTGTAAAATGGCCATGTATGCCACCAATTTTGATAGAATAAAAAGAATCCCCGAGGATTCGCCCTTGCACCGATTAGGCTAGGGTTTCAAATTAGGGGTTTTGAAATCCAATCAATGAAAAAGGAAATGAAATCTCAGGCTTATAGCCTAGGGACAAGGCAGTTGACTCTACCAGTTGGATTTGAGAAAAAGGACAAAATGGAGCTTCGATTTTAAGGTCCAGGTTCTGGCGTTTTATATTTGGCGAACAAAAAGGAATGTCATAGGGATTTGTGGACAAGGAAGCTGGAAAGGATGATTTGATAATGGATTTCATGACCTTGCACGAATTTGTGCAAGGTCTATTGACTAATGTTCATGAAGGATTGAGAGATAAGGAGGGAAATAGGAAAGGGAGGTTGTTGTGGGAGTTAGAAATGAATTAGGGTTAAGAGATTAAGGGGCTTCTTCGAATTAAGAGTTAGGGGGTTAATCTGGACCGTTGATCTTTTAGATCAATGGTCCCAGTATTTTGATGTTTAAAAGGTTTTTTTGGGTAACTTTTGTGGTCGTTGGATTGTTGTATTTGTTACGGTGGAGATGAGATATGAATGTGTTTTAAAATTAAAGGGTAAACAGAGATAAATTGTGAGCCATTGATTTAAAAAACATACGGCTTGGATTTGTTGTGTTTGTTTTGTGACGGTGGGAGACGACCGACGTGGAGCGAGTTCATTAGGTCATGGATTACCAAGTTGGAAGGGAATGGCTTGGATTGGCTTGCTATTAGGCCAAAATTTATTCAGATGGTAGCCATTGTGTATTTAATCAATGAATTGCAATTATAGCCTTCTAGTATTTTAACCCTTTTAAAATTAATTTAAATAAACTTAATTATTTTCAATAAAATGTAGTAAAAATTATAATCATCAAATACACTACTAACCATTGTGATTAATTAATTATAAAATACTTTATTTTCTAAATTATAACATTAGTTTTGAATTATAGATATAGTAATCTAATTAATCAAAATTTGAGAAGTAATTCACGAATTAATTATAAAACCTCTATGGTGTATTTTAAAAAATATACTTTAATAATATTAAATTAATAAGTATATTTGTAATTACATAACTAATATTAGATTATTAATTTTAAAGCTAATACTTAATTAATTCGTAAAAATAGGTAATTATTGATCGAAAATACTTTCAAATTTTTGGAGGTTTTTTTAAGGTCAACTATGCGACCGCATAAATGTTTTGCAGGCCGCACTTTCGTCGCAAAATCAGCATGAAGAAATCCGGAGGGCCATCCCGCGGTCCATTTCGCGGCTGCAGAACTGGTCTGCGGACCGCAGACTGAACCAGGGAAACCCAGTTTTTGGCATCACTTTTGCGGCCTTCTGCGGTCCACTCTGCGACCGCAGAGCTATGTTCAGAGGGTCCATTATCTGGTTTTATTAACCCGATCCCATTTTTATAAAACAACCTTATGGGTCAATTTAGAATGTTCAAACTCATATTTTAGAGAGAGGAAAGTGGTCTAGAGTAAGAAGAGGAATTCCTAAGCCATTTGTTCATCAATCTTTGCCCAAGTCTTGAAGAATTCACAAGGATAACTCACAAGGTCTTCATCCAAGATGTAAGATTCTAGCCCTAGCCTTCAATTTCAAATTTTGGGTTGGGAATAGGTAATGGGGAGAAAGGTTTTGAGAATAAGAGTTATTATTTATGCATGTATGTGCTAATAAAGGTGGTAGGGAGATTATGGAGTATTTGTGGGTGGACAATTGAAGTGGAAACTAGTTGAGGGGTAAAGGAATCCACCAAAGGACGACCTTGAAACCTTAATGCACACCTAGTGCCCGATAAAATGCTCAAATGAGCTGAACCCCCGAGAATCTTCCTAATTATAGTTAAATTTTGTCATGTCTTTAATTAGATTGAAGTCGCTAGGAGTTTCATAATGTTGTAGTAAATTAAACAAAGATCAAGCAAGGTATGTTGGCTAAACTCCTCTTGTAGAATCGAATTCCAAGGTGTCCTCGTAAGTTATGATTATGATTGGCTCAATTTCGTATTTCTCATGTTCTGAGTCCTTCCTACTAAATTTGATTATTCTAGTATAAGTTTTGTGTTTAAAGATGTATGTACTCAATATATGTTCTAATGTTCCCATCATATCATGATTCCCTCTGAGAATGTGATCTAGTATGACCAATGTATTGAAGGTATTGTATTTTAAAAATCATGTTTCAATTGAAAAGTTAGTATGCCTAATTATGGAAGAGAAACTCAATGTAATTTAGACTCTTATTGCTCATATATACACTTAAGGTCTTGATTTGAAATTCCCTTATTGTTAATGAACTATGATGATGCTTGAAAGTTATAGGGATGAGTATGAAATATGAAATACAGCCGGCGTGCCGAGAATGATATTACTATTGTGGCCACTAGTGCCAATGAAATGGAAAGATGTGTGAAAGATTATGAAATAAGTTGTAAGTCCTTTAAATAATAAATGCTTTGTGAGTATCGTTTAGTCATCGAGAAAGGGTAGGTTGAAATAACCTAACCCCGAAACTAAATGTGCCGGTATAGGAGTGAGTGAGGGATAATATCCCCATGTGATTTGATGAGATTTTTCGCCGAATATAGGATGCGATTGATGTGTTGAGATAATTCCCCTTAAATGGGATGAGATGATTGCTAGCGGGATGTGAGGTGACCTCGACCCACACGACATTGTGATGAGATGGCTTAGCCGATCAGGCTGAGATCGGATGACATGCCGCGCACATGGTAGTGCTGTGAGTGGACGTCTCGGGGTGAGATGGCTTAGCCGATCGGGCTGAGATCGGACTCCGTGCTAAACGAACAGTGGTGTATCGGTACTAAAGATCTACCAATTTAAAAGTATTAAAATTTACTTGAAATTCATCATTCTCCTAACTTTGTACTATAGTAGGTTTGAGGCCCTCATTGATTCTATGTTTCTATTTATTTTACTGTTACTCATTTTATTGAGGGGGTGTTTAGTCATACATACTAGTACTATTCCATATGTACTAACGTCCCTTTTGTCGGGGGTACTGCGAGGGGTAAATTCCCCGTGTGAGGTGTTGAGATTTTTCCCCAAATATGGGATGAGAATGATGTGTTGAGATAATTCCCCTTAAATGGGATGAGATGATTGTTAGCGGGATGTGAGGTGACGTCGACCCGCATAGCATTGTGGTGAGACAGCTTAGCCGATCGAGCTGAGATTGGACGTCATGCCGTGCACATGGTAATGTTGTGAGTGGACATCTCGGGGTGAGATCAGACTCCATGCTAAAAGCACGGTGGTGTATCGGTACTAAAGATCTCCCAATTTAAAAGTATTGAATCTTACTTGAAATTTATCCTTCTCCTAACTTGGTACTATAATATTGTTTGAGGCCCTTATTGATTCCATGTTTCTTTTCATTGTACTGCTACTCTTTTTATTGATGGGGTGTTTAGTCTTATATACTAGTATTATTCCATATGTACTAACGTCCCTTTTGCTAGGGGTGCTGCATCTTTAATGGATGCAGGTGGTTCCATAGTAGGCAGCATTGATCAGTGATAGCAGTACGCCCTCTCCTCAGCTAACTTGGTAAGCCCCACTTCACTTTGGGGTCTTGTATCTCTTGTCCTTTGTATATAGCAGTTTTGAGGTATAGCGGGGCTTTTGTTGCCGACACTATCGTAGTACTCTTTTGTTTCCGTTAGAGGCTTCATACACCTAGTGTGGGTTGATTCTGTTTTGGGAAAGTTTAACTAAAGATATTGTAATTGTATTGCATGCTTCCACTTCTAAACTATGAATGTGTAGTGTAATATTTTGGCGACTTATTAATGACGTAACTAATGGAAATGACCTGGTGTTGTTCACATGACCTCTCAATGTCTAATTAAAGAAATGTATCTTCTCTCTATTTATGGATGAGTTGGGTAGAAACTATTGTGCAGGCTTGCTTGACCGGGGTATCTCGGTTGAGCGCCGGTCGCGCTCCCCGAGGTCGAGGCGTGACAAGGTTTGTATCAGAGCCTAAGGTTTTCAAGTTTCCTAGGATGTCTCGAAGATGTATCTGATAGAGTCCTTCTTATCAGCATGTTGTTGACTAAATCTATAATTAGGAAGTTACTTGGGCATTTAGGAATAATACCCTCCTTTGATGTTCTAGATCGTGCGATAGAGCTAATTATAAGACTATTCCTCCTTTAACTCGTGGATTGCTCTAATTTTTAGTATATGGCGCCTAAGAAGAAAGCAAGAACTGGCCAAGGAGCCGATGCCACCCTGGGAGTGGCAGTCGTTTCTATACCTAATGATGTGGAGCACCCGAGGGGTGAGAATATTCCCCCAGCTACTACATCATTTGATTCTACTATTCCTACTCAGATTGCACCGATCCCTACACCTATTGAGGGTGCAGTTATTCCACCTTCGGCCCCAGCTTTCGATCTCGGTGTTTCTGATGGGTACCTTAGGGGAGCCATACAAATGTTGGCTCAGATAGTGACTTCCCAGGCCCATAGATCGAGTGTCGCACCTACTTCTTCCAGCAAGGGGATTCTGCTAGTTCCAGAGCGAACAGGTTTCTTGAGTCTGTGCTAGTGGTGAATGAATTTCTGGAGATCTTTCCTGATGAGCTCCCTGGGATCCCACCAGATAGGGAGACTAATATGTGATTGATGTGATACCAGGCACACAGCCTACATCTATTCCACCCTACACAATGGCACACGCAGTATTGAAGGAACTAAAGGAGCAGTTGAAGGACTTGTTAGAAAAGGGTTTCATCCGGTCGAGTGTGTCGCCTTGGGGCGCGCTGGTTCTCTTTGTAAGGAAGAAATATGGGTCACTGAGAATGTGTATTGACTATCGGCATCTCAACAAGGTCACGATCAAGAATAAGTACCCACTGCCAAGGATAGATGAATTGTTTGATCAATTGCAGGGTGCTAAGTATTTCTCCAAGATTGATTTAATATCCGGGTATCACCAATTGAAGATCAGGGAGTAGGATATTCCTAAAACAACTTTCGGAACCCCGATATGGGCACTTTGAATTTCTAGTAATGTCTTTTGGGCTAACAAATGCCCTGACAGCTTTCATGGATCTTATGAATCGAGTCATCAAGTCTTTTCTCGACTCCTTTGTGATAGTGTTCATTGACGACATCCTTGTATATTCATGAAGTCGAGAGGACCATGTCGATCATCTCAGTGCAGTTTTGCAGACTCTATGTCAACACAGGTTGTATGTGAAGTTTTTGTAAGTGTGAATGTTTTCTTGAATCTGTCACATTCTCGGGTCATGTCATCTCCAGAGAAAGAATTAAGGTTGATCCGCAGAAGATTCCAGCTGTGAAGAATTGGTCGAGGCCTACAACTCCAATAGAGATTCGCAGTTTCTTGGGCTTAGCTGGGTATTACAGAAAGTTTGTGGAGGGGTTCTCTACTCTTGCCTCTCCATTGACTAAATTGAGGCAGAAGGCAGTTAAGTTCAAATGGTCAGATGCTTGTGAAAAGAGCTTCCAAGATTTAAAATCAAGATTGACTACGGTACCGGTGTTGACCTTACCAAAGGGTACGGATGGGTTTGTAGTATATTGTGATGCTTCGAGAATCGGACTAGGGTGTGTATTGATGCAACATGGAAAGGTGATCGCTTATGCTTCTAGGCAACTCAAGAATCATGAGAAAAACTATCTAACACATGACTTAGATCTTGTGGAGGTGGTATTTGCATTAAAGATTTTGGCGTCATTATTTGTGTGGGGTCCATGTGGATATATTCACGGACTATAAGAGCCTTCAATATATTTTCAAGCAAAAGTAATTGAATCTGAAGCAAAGAAAATGGATTGAGTTACTCAAGGACTACGACATCAATATTTCATATCACGGGGGAAGGCTAATATGGTGGCAGGTGCTCTTCGCCAGAAATCTATGGGTATTTTAGCTCACTTGGAGGCATATCAAAGGTCGTTGGCCAAGTAAGTTCATCGGTTAGCTAGTTTGGGAGTTCGTCGTGCGGACTCTAGTGAAAGAGGGGTGGTTGTGCAAAATAGGGCTGAATCATCGCTTGTTGTGGAAGTCAAGGAAAAGCAATACGACGACCCATTGTTGGTACAGTTGAAGGAGGGGATTCACAAACATAAGACTATGGCTTTTTATCTTAGCATGGATAATGGTACGCTAAGGTACCAAGGTGATTATGTGTTCCAAATGTATATGGTCTCCGGGAAAGAAGAATGACCGAGGCTCACACTTCCAGGTATTCCGTGCACCTAGGCTCTACAAAGATGTTCCATGATCTTAAGGGATTCTACTGGTGGAATGATATGAAGAGGAATGTAGCGGACTTTGTGGCAAGATGCCCAAATTGTCAACAAGTAAAGGACAAACATCAAAGGCCCGGTGGGTTGGCACAGAAAATAGAAATTTAGATGTGGAAATGGGAGATAATCAATATGGAATTTGTGGTAGGACTACATAGCACTCATTGCAAGTTCGACTCGATTTGGGTGATTGTAGACCGACTCACGAAATCAGCGCACTTCTTACCTATTATGGCTACCGATACAGCGGAACAGTATGCTCAGTTATATATCAAGGAAATAGTCAGGTTGCATGGCACTCCACTTTCCATCATTTCTGATCTAGGGACACAGTTCAAAGCTAACTTTTGGAAGCCATTTCAGCAAGGGTTGGGTACTCAGGTAAATCTTAGTACAACTTTCCATCCACAGACCGACAGGCAAGCAGAGCGGACCATTCAGACGCTTGAAGATATGTTGCGTGCTTGTGTTCTCGACTTCAAGGGTAGCTGCGATGTTCATTTGCCACTCATAGAATTTTCCTAACCCAACAGTTATCATGCTAGCATTCAGATGGCATCGTTTGAGGCTCTATACGGCAGGAGACGTAGATTTCCCATTAGGTGGTTCAAGATTGGGGAAGCGGAGATGATAGAGCCATACCTCGTGCATCAGGCTATGGAGAAGGTTAAGATCATTAAGGAACGGTTAAAAATTGCCCATAGTCGTCAGAAGTCCTATTTGTATGTACGTCGTAGGGATTTGGAGTTCCAAGAGGATGATCGGGTATTCTTGAAGGTTTCCCCCATGAAGGGGGTAATGTGGTTTGGTAAGAAAAGAAAATTGAGTCTGAGGTATGTCGGACCGTACAAAATCATTCAAAGGATTGGTCAAGTGACTTACAGGCTAGAACTACCTCCAGAGATGTATTTATTGCACCCGGTGTTTCATGTATCCATGTTGAAGAAGGTGGTTGGAGATTCGTCGCTTTTTGTTCTAGTTGAGACTATAGTGGTTAATGAGGAATTGACATATGAGGAGATTCCAGTTGCCATTCTTGATAGCCAAGTCCGAAAGCTGAGAAACAAAGAGATTGCCTCTGTGAAAGTGTTATGGCAAAACCAACAAGTCGAAAAGGCCATCTAGGAAGCCGAGGAAGAGATGAAGAAGAAGTATCCTCATTTGTTTGAATAGCTATGTAATTGTATCCATGATGTTGAAAGCTAACTTTCAATGAATTATGTTTCCCCTGTATAACTTATGTTAAGGATAATCCTTCTTGGTAATGTAATGATTATGGCATTATGGCCAGTGTTGTTTACATGTTGTTTTATATCGTTGTGTTATGGCTATGTTGTTAGGACTGGTTTTGAGATACTCTGCCAGGTGGATAGGCCCAATTACAGGGGAGACTCTGGCAAAAGTTTTGGAAAGTTAGGGAGTTAGTCAAAAATTTGGAACGGCTGGTGTGTGAAATAACAGTTGGGTCACATTGGTTTCTAATGGTGGATTTTGACCCTCATTTGAGGACGAATGATCTTAAGCGGGGGAGGATGAAAGGCCCCGTAGAAATTTCACCTAGGACCTGGGGTTTCGTGATACCAAGGTAAACTTATGTGTTTGATGATTGTAGACTTTTTGGGTTGAACTGTGCATTGGAGAGTTGAAGAAAATTCTTTGCAGAGCAGGGAATTTCTGCGGTCCACTATGCGACCGCAGAGCTATGTTTGGAGGGTCCATTTTCTAGTTTTATAACCCGATCACATTTTTATAAAACAGCCTTAGGGGTTATTTTAGAAAGTTCAAACTGATATTTTAGAGAGAGGAAAGTGGTCTAGAGTGAGAAGAGGAATTCCTAGGTCATTTCTTCATCAATCTTTTCCCAAGTCTTGAAGAATTCACTAGGATAACTCACAAGGTCTTCATCCAAGAGGTAATATTCTAGACCCAGCCTTCAATTTCGAAATTTGGGTTGGGAATAGGTAATGGGGAGGAAGGTTTTGAGAACAAGAGTTGTTATTTATGCATGTATGTACTAATAAAGGTGGTAGAGAGGTTGTGGAGTATTTGTGGGTGGCCTATTAAAGTAGGGACTGGTTGTGGGGTAAAGGAATCCACCATAGGAGGACCTTGAAATGTTAATACACACCTAGTGCTCGATAAAATGTGCTAAAATGAGATGAACCCAAAGAATATTCCTAATTATAGTTATATTTTGTCATGTCCTTAATTAGATTGAAGTCACTAGGAGTTTCGGAATGTTGTAGTAAATTAAAGAAAGCTCAAGCAAGGTATGTTGGCTAAACTCCTCTTTTAGAATCGAATTTCATGACGTCCTCGTAAGTTGCGATTATGATTGGCTCAATTTTGTATTTCCCATGTTCCGAGTCCTTCCTACTAAATTTGATTATTCTAGTATAAGTGTTGTGTTAAAAGACGTATGTACTCAATATATGTTCTGAATGTTCCCATCATATCATGATTCCCTCCGAGAATGTGATCTACTATGACCAATGTATTGAAGGTATTGTGTTTTAAAAATCATGTTTCAGTTGCAAAGTTAGTATGCCTAATTGTGGAAGAGAAACACAATGTAATTTAGACTCTCATTGCTCATATATAAACTTAAGGTCTTGATTAGAAATTCCCTTGTTGTTGATGAACCATGATGATGCATGAAAGTTATAGGGATGAGTATGAAATATGAAATACGGCCGACGTGTTGAGAATGATATTACAATTGTAGCCACTGGTGCCAATGAAATGGAAAGATGTGCGAAAGATTATGAAATAAGTTGTAACTCCTTTAAATAACAAATGCTTTAGGAGTACCGTTTAGTCACCGAGGAAGGGCAAGTTGAAATAACCTAACCCTGAAACTACACGTGCCTGTGTAGGATTGAGTAAGGGGTAGAATCCCCGCGTGAGGTGATGAGATTTGTCCCGGAATATGGGATGAGATTGATGTGTTGAGATAACTTCCCTTAAATGGGATGAGATAATTGCTAGCGGGATGTGAGGTGACGTCGACCCACACGACTTTGTGGTGAGACGGCTTAGCCGATCGGGCTGATATCGAACGCCATGTCGCGCACATGGTGGTATTATGAGTGGACGTCTTGGGGTGAGACATCTTAGCCGATTGGGCTGAGACCGGAATCCATGCTAAAAGAACGGTGGTGTATCGGTACTAAAGATCTCCCAATTTAAAAGTATTAAAATTTACTCGAAATTCATTATTCTCCTAACTTGGTACTATAATATTGTTTGAGGCCCTCACTGATTCCATATTTTTTTTTCATTGTACTGTTACTCGTTCTATTGAGGGGGTGTTTAGTCTTACATACTAGTACTATTCCATATGTACTAACGTCCCTTTTGCCGGGGGCGCTGCGAGGGGTAAAATCCCCATGTGAGATGATGAGATTTTTCCCCGAATATGGGATGAGATTGATATGTTGAGATAATTCCCCTTAAATGGGATGAGATGATTGCTTGCGGGATGAGAGGTGACCTCGACCCACACGGCATTGTAATGAGATGGCTTAGCCGATCAGGCTGATATCGGACGCCATGTCGTGCACATGGTGGTGTTGTGAGTGGACGTCTCAGGGTGAGATGGCTTAGTCGATCGAGCTGAGATCGGACTCCGTGCTAAAAGAACGGTGATGTATCGGTACTAAAGATCTCCCAATTTAAAAGTATTGAATCTTACTTGAAATTTATCCTTCTCCTAACTTGGTACTATAATATTGTTTGAGGCCCTCATTGATTCCATGTCTATTTTCATTGTACTGTTACTCGTTCTATTGAGGGGTTGTTTAGTCTTACATACTAGTACTATTCCATATGTACTAACGTCCCTTTTGCCGGGAGCGCTGCCTCTTTAATGGATGTAGGTGGTTCCACAGCAGGCGGCATTGATTAGTGATAGTAGTACACCCTCTCCTGAGCTTACTTGGTGAACCCC
The DNA here is from genome assembly GCA_000715115.1 of Nicotiana otophora. Taxonomy (NCBI): domain Eukaryota; kingdom Viridiplantae; phylum Streptophyta; class Magnoliopsida; order Solanales; family Solanaceae; genus Nicotiana; species Nicotiana otophora. Next base: position 128,743 of record AWOL01S0050368.1, read on the forward strand.
ACTTCACTTCGGGGTCTTGTATCCCTTGTCCTTTGTATATAGCGTTTTAAGGTATAGTCGGGGCCTTATTGTCGGCACTATCATAGTACTAATTTGTTTCTGTTAGAGGCTCCGTAGACATAGTGTGGGTTGTATTCTGCTTTGGGAAAGTTTAACTAAAGATGTTGTAATTACATCGCATGCTTCCACTTCTAAACTATGAATGTGTAGTGTAATATTTTTGCGACTTATTAATGACGTAACTAATGGAAATGAACTGGTGTTTTTCACATGACTTCTCATTGTATAATTAAGGAAATGTATCTTTTCTTTATTCATGGGTGTGTTGAGTAGAAGGCATTGTTCAGGCTTGCTTGACCGAGTGTATCTCGGTTGAGCATCGGTTGCACTCCCCGAGGTCGGGGCATGACAAATAAATAAAATTTAAAAGGGAGGGTCAAAATTTGCCGTCAACAGCTGCCCCTCTTTGACTGGAGATGACCAAAGAGTTTTCGGGCAAAGAAATTGAACCAAAGCCAATTTTGTCCCAACTTTAGGCATACATTGCAAGGATGGCACGAAGATTATGAGCTACATGGTTGGGAGTTAAGGAAGAGTTTGGGAAGATTTTAGGACGTTAGGGCCGAATTCTGGTTTTGAATTGCTTACATACCTCGGGCTTAACGATGATCAGGCCTCATGTAGTTTTGGAGTGAGGATTTTGTGGAAGCGATACTCGCAGGAACTGCCCCAGTATCATATTATGATGATACGGTGAGATAGAGGATTGGGCACTCATGATAGCTTGCATTTTGTGGCTTGACTTGAAGGATTTGAAGATTTGGAGTTCCACTGGTCGTTTTGTGCCTGAACTTGGATCCTTGGCCCGCTAATGAGTTTTTTGTCTCTCATAGCACTGTAGTTTGGTCTGCTGCTTAGAAAGAGTTCCAAGTTGCGATATTTATTCCTGCAAAAATGAAATGCACGCATAACCATATATTGCAATGCAGAATATAATAAGATGGGATGTAAATGATGTAGGAATGATGATGCCTGGCTACCGGCGACCTGTTATTTGGGATCGGGATGATGGGATACTTTCTACTTGACTCGATTTGTTAGCCGGGATGTGTACCGTTTCGTAGCTGTCGGAGCATTGAAAAGTGTCTCCACTTGTTAGGAGAGATTTGACTGGTAGAGTGCGTCTCCGCTTGTTGGGAGAGCTTTGCACTGCGAAATGTCTCCGCTTGTTGGGAGAACTTGATTTGTAGAGTGTGTCTCCGCTTGTTGGGAGAGCTTTGCACTAAAATTTAAAGTAATCTCTGCTTGGGAGCTATTGATTTAAATTGTAATCACGCCTGAAGCTGCATGAACAAAACATCAAAACGTTCAAGATGATAGAAAAGGAAAAGAAAAGCATGCCCAAGAGATACTCTTGACTGCGAAGCTAAGTTGCGGCAATCGATTGGCAGAACGACGGTGATGAGGTTTGCGGCTGTTTATTCTGGCCTCCGTTTCGATGGAGCGGTGGTGCAGATTGTTCCGTTGGCAGAATCAATTATTTACTATATACAAGGCTTCGATTGGCGAGGCTGACGTTTGATTTGTACAGGGTGCTCCGATCGATTGAGCTGACGATTTGCTATATATAGGACTTTAATTGGTGAAGCCGACGGCTCATTTTGTACAAAGTACTCCGGTTGATTGAGCAGACGGTTTGCAATATACAGGACTTCAATTGGTGAAGCCAGTGGTTTGTTTTGTACAAGATGCTCCGATTGTTGGAGCCGACATTTTCTTTATACAGTGTGCTTTTTCCGTATCAATAGTCGGACTCCGAGGTACCTGCAAAGGATTCGAGGGTTAGCTTCAGTTGTACTAGAAAAATTTAAGTAAAAGAGAAAGGGTGATAATCCTAGGAATGTGGCAGATCCGTCATTTTTCGTAGTGTGGTCCCAACACTTCATTGCTTCATGTTGACCGTGCAATAAAAGAAAAATTCTTAGTGAGAGCGGGGGGTTGTTTTGTGTCGACCACAGTGTTGGTTTGCCCCGGCCTTTGATATGGTTACGCCACGAAGTTTGTAGGTAGAACAAATTACTGTATTTTAAAAACATTTTGAAAATTCTATTTCAAAGTAAGTGTCGTTGTTCCGGATTATGACATGCTACAAAAGGTTGTCCAAATGCGAGCGTCGCTTCATGAAAACTCCATCCTGTTGATGTCGATCCTCCGTGATGCCTGACAACGCGGCTACTTGCCGTTGCGACTGCATCCTAATTCGAAATAATACATTACAAAGGTTTATCCTAAGGTTATGACCGAACCCTTTGAAGTTGCATATGTATCCAAAACGGAATCAGGTCTGAAAGTAGTTCGTGGATGATGATAAAAATATGATTAAGATGACCGAGCCTGACTCAGGCAGCTTACGTATCCAAATGGAATCAGGTCAATAAATAGTTTAATTACAATAGATGCAAAATGATAAGATTGAGAATGAAATGGCCGAGTCTGACTCAGACTTACCACGTATCCAAATGGAATCAGGCCACGACGTAGTTAAACTACAAAAGACAACTGAATCCGACGAGGATTGCCTACGTATTCCTTCCTTAGGAAATCAAGCAGAGAATTTCCAAGCCAACATACAAAAATGATGTTTGGATTTTCTATTACAAAGGAAAAGAGTGAGAGAAACTAAACCCTACGTGGCTTGCCTGCGCATCCCTCTGTAGGAAGTCAGGTTGAACGTAGTTCTGTTACAACAAAAAACCTAACTCTATTTGTCTTCAAACATAGTATCTCTTGATTGCGTCTGAGTTGATGGGCTTCGTGTTGATTCTTCCATCCACTTCTGCCAAGATCAGAGCTCCGCCCGACAACACTCGATGAACCACGTAACGACATTGCCAATTTGGTACGAACTTTCCTTTGGCTTCCTCCGGTGGGGAAAGATTTTCTTAATGACCAACTGCCCCGCTGTGGACTGGCAAGGCTTCACCCTTTTGTTAAATGCATTGGACATCCTATTCTGATATAGCTGACTATGTCATACTGCATCCATTCTCTTCTCGTCGATGAGCATGAGTTGCTCTTGTCTGACCAGTATTCATTATGCATCGTCCAACTTGGCCTCTTGAATGACCCTTAAAGATGGTATCTCGACCTCTGCGGGTATCACAGTTGTAGTGCCGTATACTAACATGTACGACGTTGCTCCAGTGGATGTTCTCATGGTGGTCTGATAACCCAATAAGGCAAATGGTAGTTTCTTGTGCCATTGTTTGCGATTGTCCACTATCTTTCACAAAATCCTCTTTATATTCTTGTTGGATGCCTCGACTGCCCCATTCATTTATGGTCTATAGGCTGTGGAGTTGCGGTGGACGATTCTGAACTTCTCACATATTTCTCTTATGAGTTCGCTAGTGAGGTTAGCGGCATTGTTAGTGATGATTGACTCAGGTATCCCAAATTGGCAGACAATGTTATTTCGGACGAAGTTCGCCACTACCTTCTTTGTGACGACCTTGTAGGTATATGCTTCGACCCATTTAGTGAAGTAGTCGATGGATACCAAGATGAAGCGGTTCCCTTTGACGCAGTGGGTTCAATAGGTCCAATCATGTCCATTCCCCAAGCGGCGAACGGCCAGGGAGAATCCATCACATTCAACTCATTTGGCGGAACCCGTATGAAATCCCCGTGAATCTGGCATTGGTGACACTTCTGCACATAGCGGATACTATCGCTCTCCATAGTTATCCAAAAGTATCCAGCTCTCAAGATCTTCTTGGCTAGTGTGAACCCGTTCATGTGGGGTCCGCACGTTCCTGCATGTATTTCTTCCAATAACACGGTCGCATCAGCGGCATCTACACATATCAACAAACCCAAGTCTGGGGTCCTCCTGTATAGGACTTCCCCGTTAAGGAAAAATGATTCGCCAACCTCCTGAGGGCTCACTTCTGACTATTAGTAGAATCCTTTGGGTACTCTATATTTGCAGGAATCTCCTAATGTCGGGATACCATGGTTTACCATCTGGCTCTTCATCTACATGGAAACAATAGGCATGTTGATCCCTGATCTCTACCTTGATAGGGTTGAAGTAGTTCTTGTCTGGATGCTGAATTATGGATGATAGAGTTGCAAGGGCGTCGGCGAACTCATTCTGAATCCGGGGGATGTGTTTGAACTCAATCTCTATGAACTTCTTGCATAGCTCCTTTACGCAGTGCAGTTCTGGAAGGATCTTAACATTTTCTCTGGACCATTCCCCTTGGACTTGGTGTATCAATATATCGGAATCCCCTATGACCAAAAGTTCTTTGACGTTCATGTCGACTACCATTCTGATCTAAAGGATGCACGCTTCGTATCTAGCCATATTACAAGGGAATCTTATCTTTGTCGATGCTGGATAGTGCTGTTCGGACTCCGAAATTAGGACTGTCCCAATTCCGACTCATTTGAAGTTTGTTGCTCCATCGAAAAACATTCTCCATCCAGGGTATGACTCTGCAATATCTTCTCTGGCAAATAATACCTCTTCATAAGGAAAATACGTAGTGAGTGGCTCGTAACCTCCATCCACTAGATTCTCTGCGAGGTGGTCGGCTAAAGCTTGTCCCTTGATAGCCTTCTGAGTTATGTACACAATGCCAAATTCGCTGAGGAGAATATTCAATTTAGCTAGCTTTACGGTAGGCATCAGCTTCTGGAGATGTACTTGAATGGGTCGAGCCGAGATATCAGATGCGTAGTGTATGCTGACATGTAATGCCTTAGTTTCTGGGTGATCTAAGTTAGAGCACAGCAAGTCCGTTCTATCAAAGTGTATTTGGCCCCGCATGGCGTGAACTTCTTACTTAAGTAGTAGATGGTCTGCTTCTTTCTCCTAGTTTTGTCATGCTGTCCCAACACCCATCCGAAGGCGTTATCCAAGACTGACAGATATAGTAACAATGGCTTCCCGGGCTCGAGGGGAACCAGCACAGGTGGATTTGACAAATACCCCTTAATTTTGTCGAAGTCTTTCTGGCACTCTTCTGTCCATTTTGTGGTAGCATCCTTTTTCATCAACTTGAAAATGGGTTCACGGATTACCACGGACTGGGCTATGAAACAACTGATGTAATTCAGTCTACACAGGAAACTCATCACATCTTTTTTACTCTTGGGTGGTGGCAATTCCTAAATGACCCCGAATGCGCATTTTGATGGGTCTAGTTCTATCCCTTTTCTGCTTGCGATAAAGCCCAACGGTTTTCCAACAAGGACCTCGAAAGCACATTTTGCCGGGTTTAATTTCAAGTTGTACCTTTGCAGCCACTCGAAAATTTTCCTCAAATCGTCCAAGTGCTTTGAATCGAGACTTGATGATGACGGCATCCACATACACTTCGATCCCCGTATGAATCATGTCATGAAAAAGGGTCGTCATGGCCCTCATGTAGGTGGCACCGACGTTCTTGAGACCGAACATCATGACTCTATAGCAGTAAACTCCCCAAGGTATGGTGAAGGCTATCATCTCTGTATCTTTCTCGTGCATCAAGATCTGGTGGTACCCAGCGAAACAATCCATGCACGACTGCAGTTCATGCTTCGCGCAGTTGTCGATGAGGATGTGGATATTTGGTAAAGGGAAGTCATCCTTTGGACTATCTTTGTTGAGATCTCGGTATTCCACGCATATCCTGATCTTCCCATCTTTCTTAGGTACAAGGACAATATTTGCCAACCAAATGGGATACTTAGTGACCCTTACCACATTCGCATCTATCTGCTTGGTTACTTCCTCCTTTATCCTTAGACTCAAATCGGGCTTTAAATTTTTTGGGTTTTTGCTTGACCGGCAGTCTGGTATGATCGGTAGGCAGTCTATGCGAGACAATGTCATTACTTAATCCTGGAATGTCATCATATGACCAGGAGAACACATCGATGTATTGTCGGAGGAGCACAACGAGTTTTTCCTTCTGCTCATTTCTAGATGAATGTTGATTTTGGTTTCTTTCACGTCTTCTTTACTTTCGAGATTGACCACTTCTGTTTCTTCGAGGTTAGACTTTTTCTGACTCTCCAACTGTTCGGTCTCTTGTGGTAGATTGTCTGGCATCATACTCTTGCCGTACTCCTCGTAATCTGGGTCGTTTCGCTAGATGGTTTCGTTACATATCACAATTGCGGAACATGGGTTTTATCATTTTGATTACTGAAAATAAAAACTAAGTATAAATGAAGCGGTATATGAAGTTACAATATTTTAAGAAAATGATTCTTTTTATTCCAGCAAGAGAGGAACGTCTAAGCATTCTAAAGAGGCAAATGACAAAAGGGCACAAACCCGATACAGGCCTCAATTGACTGTGCACTTTTCAGAAGAAAACTTTCACAATTCCACACTACCAAGACTCCCGGCGAACCAAAGATGGACTGGAGGTCCAATTCCGCAACTCTTTTCCTGGTTCAGCACCCCTAATGGTTGGTTTCTTTATGTTAGTTCCTTCATAGCATTCTTCAATCATATTCACGAACAACCTTCCCATTCCATCGATGATATCATCTTCTGGTGATGGACTCTGGCCCGTACCCAAAACATGCTCTAGTACAAAAACCTTTTTCCTGTAGCTACCAGTATGAGATTTCCCCACCGGATGCTGATATCATATGCCGGCCCTTCCTTTCTGCCCATTAGGTTCAATTGGCTCTGTGATCCCATCTGATCTGGCTCCTAACCCAATTCCTGGTCTGTATCCATATTTCATCATCTCCCTCATAGCCATCTTGGATCTGTACGGCGACTGCATTCCTATGTTTTGTTCAGTCTCTTCTATTTCGGTGGTCTGCATGATTTTCACTACATGGAAAGCCACCCCATCTAGCCCTTCAATGAACGGGACAGTATGCTCTAAATAAGCTGATTGGCCCCATTCACCAGGGACCACGATCTCCTGACATCCTCAATCAAATTTCATGCATTGGTGTATAGTGGATGGGACGGCCCCTGCCATGTGTATCCATGGCCTTCATAGTAGTAAGTTGTACGAAGAAGAAGTATCCATTACTTGAAACAATATGGGAAATTCGACCGGCCCGATCTGCAAAGCCAAATAAATTTCTCCGATAACATCCTTCTGCAAACCATCAAAAGCCCTTACCCATACATGTCTTTCCTTGACTTCCCTCAAATGGATTCCCAACTCCTGCAGAGTGGAGAGCGGACAGATGTTGACTCCTGACCCTCCATCAACCAGCACTCGGGACACCACCTTGTCCCCATATTTGACAATGATATGAAGAGCTTTGTTTTGACTTACACCTTCGACGGGAAGTTTGTCTCCTCTGAAAGTGATCATGTTTGCTTCGACGATTTTCCCAATTGTTGTGGCCAGTGCCTCACATATGGTGTTTCTTGGCACACTTACCCCACTTAGTACTTTCATTAGGGCATCCTTATGACTGTCGGAGCTCATCAGCAAGTCCATGATTGATATTTGCGCTGGAGTTTTCTTCAGCTACTCCTCCATAGAGTACTCTTTGGTCGACATTCTCTTCCAGAATTCCGCAGCTATTGGGTCTAATATGTTCCTCCTTTGAATCTGCTCTCTTCTCGAATTCCCTCGATTTGCATCTTCAGGGGCATAACATCTCCCTAACCTAGTCATACCATGGGCTGTTGTAGAGTCTGTTATCTTGGCCTTCCCCTTTTGCTGGTATGTCCATAGGACAGTTTTGTATTCCCGACTATCTTTGTCCCATGTAGCAACGGCAGGTTGTCACTGATAAGTCTGAACCATCACAATAGGTCTCACTTGCACTGTGATCATTGGAGTCCTTTGAGGTGGGATCCTTGCGGCCTCTGCATTTCCTATTGTGGTAATCATTTCTTTCAAATCATATTCTTTGTCCAATGTGATCATGTTGAGCCTCCGGTTTTGGTGATTTGGCAGCGGATTGTGATTCACATTGGGCGGAGTCGGAGTGCACTGAATGGCTCCGCTCTTGATTAGTGTTTCAATCTTATTTTTCAACTTAAAACAATCTTTAGTATCATACCCAGGCACATTTGAATGGTACACGCACCTTTTAGTTGCATCAAAATACTTAGATGGATACTCAGGAACCCTTCCTTTCACTGGATGTATCAACCCTCCTCTCCTCAATCTCTCGAGTAATTGGACAAGCAGCTCAGCAATCGGAGTATACTTTCTAAGACCTCTCTCTTCAAAATTGGGACGAGGGCATGATGCATAAGTGGGTCAGTTTTAGTGGATAGTGGTTTGGACAAGAGCATATGGTCGTTATGGATTCGGGTTGTTGTGGGCTCGAGGAGAGCTGTATTGAGATTGGGAGTGGTAGTATGGCTAGGTGTTATAGACAGGAGCGTAAGCGGGTGGTGGTGAATGGTTGTTTGGGGAATAGAAAGTGCTTTGATGTGCGTTAGGTTGATAGTAAGGGACGACTGATGAGACTTCTTCTTTTTTCTTCTTTTCGCTACCGATTGAACCCGATTGGATTTCCTTACTGGCCGCTTGCAGTGCATCCATGGATTGCACTTTGCCAGATTTTATACCTTCTTCTAAGAAATCTCCCATCTTGACCAGTTCGGGGAATTTCTGTCCTATCATTCCCATCATTTTTTCAAATTATACCTTCCTGGGCTCTAATAAAATACTTGGGTAATTCACTGTCATCCAACGGAGGTTGTGCCTGTATTCTTGGAATGACTCGGATGGCTTTATCTGCAAGTTTACCAGTGCGAACCTATCGGGAGTGATCTTTGTGTTGAATCGAAAGCGATTCATAAAATCTTCCGACATATCTTTCCAGGTTCTCCAGTTTTGCAGATCTTGTCGAGTATACCAGGTAAGTGCTTCTCCCATTAGTCTCCTACAACTTCATTATTAGCTTCTCGTTCCTTCCCACTCCGACAAACTTGTCACAATATACCCTCAAATATGCATGGGGATCACCTGCCCCGTCGAAGATATCGAACTTTGGAGGCTTATACCCCTCTGGTATATCCACATCCAGATGGATACACAGATCCTTGTAGTCTAAACTTTCACTTCCCCGAGTGACTTGGAGATTCTTTATTTGTTTTCTTAATATTTGTAGCTTCTCAGACAATGACTCATCTTCCTTACGCCTAGCTTCCCTCTCCATTTTACCATATTGGTCAATCTTATAAGGCACCCTAACCGTGAAAGGTGCTGTAAAGGTAGATTCAGAAACGTCATATACATGAGGAACATATCGCTCATGAGTGGCGGTATGTACCACAGGTATGTGCTGATTTGGGTGAGTGGTAAAAGTGACTCCGTCACGAGGAGGGGTATGAGTTGTGTTAGTGGTAGAAGGTAGGTTTTGTGGTGTTTGCACGTGCTGTGGTATGTAGGGAGTGTGGATAGGGGGATTTGGTGGGTTTGCAGAGGTCACTGGAGGTATGGCTTGAGTAGTGGGGACTGAAGTTTGGGTGTTATTGGTTTGGCGTGATGTGGAAGGAGATTGGTTGGGGATTGAATCCAAAGAAGAAAAGCGAAGTGGTTGAGGGAGCGTTGTCACGGCCAGATGTGCTAGTTCTCTGATATGATGTACTTCCTTCCTTAAAAGCTCCATCTCATGCGCTATCCTAGCCACGTGTTCATCTTTCCTAGTATCGTCCTTCTCTCCTGATCGCCCCAGGCCATCGGCTATGACCAGAGCATGTTCAGTCGGTTTTTCTGTAGCAGACATCTTTCCCTTTGATCTTAGATTGTATGGTGGCTCCGACAGTTTCGGATCACCACAAACCAACTTTTCTTTTGGGGAGTAATAATAAAGTAAGAAATAAAAAGAAAACAGAAGTCAGTTTCTTCATTTATACAAGCAGGAGATCACGCAGAGCAGTTAATTCACCTATTCAGGCAAGCGCGTTTTCTTAGAATTCGTGGGATCTCTCATTGCCGGAGGTAGGCCTAAATCGCGAATGTTTGACAAACAATTAGACTTGACACATTTAGATCTGAAGCATGTTTTGTTTTCATTGATAATATTTGGACTGAGATAAGTGGGAACAAAGGTTACATCACTATTTCTGATATTCATAAAACTGCATGGTCTTAAACAACTCGCCCTTTAGGAAAAATAAGAAAACTGGGAATAAGGGTACAAAGTGGGAAAGAAAGGGGAAATCAACCAACTTCTAGTAACCATCCCCGGAATCATTCCCCATCTCCTTTTTTGCTTCTGGCTCTTCGTCCGGATCTTCTTCAAACTCCTCCTTGTAATCGTTGAACTCAGACTCCTCTCCTAGATCTCCATCCGGCTCTATATGAGATTCTATCTGGATGCACTCCACTACCCGGTCATCGTCTTCAGCAGGTGGCAGCATGTGATCGATGGATCCTGGGACCACTTGACGGTGCATCGAGGTAGTCACAAGGTAATGTGGCAAAATCTTATGGTAGATTTTCAAAGTAGCCACTGCATCCTCTAGCCAATCTATACCCTCTCTTCTTGGTCGGGCTAGCTCATCTTCCTCGTTTATCCAAACATAATACTCCGGAGTGCACCACGAGTTTTGACCCATTAACATTGTGGCCAGATCGTTCCACTCTTCTTAGAGCCTTCTTATCCTTAGGATTGGAATATGTCCTTTGTACTCATCCTCATATAGTGTTGTCCTCGTCCATAGAGGCACATCCTGCATCATCCCGAACTGTCTGAGAACCCGCAAGGGTGAATATGGTTGAATGCCCTCAAGTCCTATCAGCTCAATGAAGTATTTCTGAGGAGTCCTTAAGATTGCCCTCCCGCCTAACCATGACAGCTTCCAATTGACTCATTCTCCACTTAGATTAGTCAGCATTTCCCTCCATTCTTCTAGTCCATGTGGGGATACCCAATGTCTCATCCTCTCATTGTGGTTGCGGATCAAGTTGATGACGCCCACAAACTAGTCAATAGTGGCCTCTTGCTGGAAGAAATATTCTTGGCCTAGATCTGAAGTAGCAAGTTACAACCCTTAAAGAAGTTATACCCTCGTGCACATGTAGACAAAGCCTTAGAATCTCAGCTAGCACCATCGGCACCAGAGTAGCTTGTTACCACGGAAGGTCACCAGAACCACAGGTAGTAAGTTGATGTTGATCCGACCCCTTCTTTGTGGGAAGACCAATAATCCCAACAGTTCCAATAAGAAAGTGATAGGCCTGATACTCTCTCGCATTGCTTGATCACACTGAAATTCTCCAGAATACCACTCATAGCCTTCACGATGTCCAAACCTATCTAACAGTTGATCTAGACTCACCCATTTGTCCTCGATATTTCTCAGACCTCGACTGTTATCCAGACCTAATGCATCTAAGAACCTGTAACCGGTCATAGTGACTGGTAGTATTGGTTTACTTCCTATGAATGGAAGCTCCATGAAACTAGTAACTTCTTCCAATGTCGGTACTAACTCACAGTCAGCAAACTTGAACACCACCTTTGTCGGATCCCAAAACTATTAGCAGGCGATTGAGCACCATGTGTGCTCGGATGTTTAGCAAAGCGATCAATGCCGCCAGGTGTGTCCGAATCTCATCTCCATGTTCTCGGCGGATGTTCTTCCACCACTGCTTTAACTTGTGTGGCGCTCCCATCACCATGTTGATCTCGGGGATGTTTTTGTTGATTTTCATTTCTGAAATGGGTAAAGAAAGGTTTTGGTAAGTGTTTGCTTTGGATCTTTAGATGTCTCGCCAGGTTTGTTCATCTTTCCACAGAAGTCATGGCGTTGGGTGCATGACCCATTGATATTAGGGTGGTTTTTCCTAATTGTGTGTCGATGCCAAGGATCGACTCCCCTAAGATTTATGCAATATGACCTATTTTTGCTAGAGTAGAGTGTTTCCTACTTTGATTTGGACTGAAGACTGCGAGAAGTTATGTCAGTTGACCTGACAAAGCCATTCTCTGAAATTAGAGAGTTTTGAAAAAAAGGTTCGAAGGGGTATAAAAGACAAACCTCACGTGCCATTGTGTGTGATAGTGTACGGCCAAGACTCAATAGAAAAAAGTGTGATGACAGTATATGTAAAGCAGTAACAGATAACGGTGTAGCAATAATAAGCATAATAATGAGCATAAAGAGCAAATAAAGCAAGTAAGCATATAATTGCAAATTTAACTATAGTTAAAGCAATGTACAAACAAATCTAAGTGCCAAATTCAGTCTAAGTCTGCTAAGGTCAGAACCTAAGTGTAAATCCCTAGCAGAGTCGCCATGTTGTTGCACCCTATTTTGCACTAGTCAAAACAAGATTTAACTTGTGGTTTCTCTATTGTTGATGAAAGAGAGTCGCCACATAATATTTAAAGATATACTAGGGTACTTATTTAATAACTAAAGGTCATATTCTTTATTATTTTGCTAACCTATGAGATCATGGGTAAGGGTTCTTATTCTTCTAAGGGGAAGGTATTAGGCACCCATTAAAATGTACCTGAGGTAGCTCCATAAGAATTAGACTAGATTTAGGACTAATTATTTGTACTATGCTTTAACTAGTGTTCAAAAGAATGTAGCTTACCATATATTAAGGAGTAAAACCTATAAAGAAAGGGGTATAGTTTAAAGAGGTATGGGTTTAAAGAAGAGTCTTAGAAAAATAATGTTAGTATATATATACTCGAAAAGAGCTGTGAAAGGTAGGATGCTTGTATTAAAATATTTAAAAGAGAAGCTAAGTTAAAATACTTTATTTTCAAAAGTATAGAAGTTCATATTGCTCTAATGAGGTAAAAGTATTATAAAAATGAACCTAAGATATAACTTGGTTTTAAATAGTAGGCTTGAAGAAAACTGTTTGAAAGTCCTTGTTTTGGGGCAGCAACACTTTGATTTTAGAGAGGAGTCGATTCCCTTTTTAGAAAAGTTTAAACTCGTGATTTAGCTCTGCTTTTTTCTTTTGAAAGAGAGACTGTCGTCTTCGTTATGCCTTGGGACTTCAAAAATCTTTAAGAAAAGAATTATCAAAGCATAATGAATTAATAGCATCTCATGACTAGCGCATGTGGAATTAGTTACTAACTAATGCCTCTTTTAATCCTAGGTTCTTTAAGGCTTGCCTAAGTCACTTTTATATGAATTAAAAGATAAAGTAAATCATTCAATCCAATATATGCTTGTCATATACATGTGAAAGAAAACAACAAAAACACAATGAAGGATAACGACATAATATAACCGTAGAATAACGAAAGCAGTGAATAAAGAAAGGAAGGAATGAAATGACTTCTGGTATTTGGGCCTCAAAGAGGCCGGCCCGGCAGTAACAGAAATGAGCGACAACTGACTCTGAACCTTCTGAGAGATAGCAGGGCTGGATTTGGGCTTGAGTTCTTAAAGAACTCAACAGGCCCAAATCGTTATTCATGTTCAAAAAAGGAGAGAGAAGGTCATTAGAAAAACAGTACTATATACACACCTATATATGAAATTTGCAAGCAAAGAACAAAGGAAAAGATCAGTGACGGTATTTAAATACTAAGGAAGATATACTAATATGGAGGTTTTGTACAGTAAATGATCCACATTGAACACCTTTCGTTGTCATTAAACACCAAACCCAAAAACAATAACAAGTGTCAATGAATTAAGGGCTAAGGAGAAAATTTTGCTCAAGGTCGATGCTCCCTTTGAATCCCCCTACACTTCAAAGTTTTCAAGGGTCTCAAAGCCTAGGGCAATGCTTGTGCCGGGGAGAGAAGCCCAACCTAGAGTTAAACTCTACTCCCAAATACCTCTAACCACTAAACACTCATTCTTCCCTATAAGTTTAATGCCAATGAGGCTGTTTCAATGCAAACCAACTACTATGACATTTCCTACCATAAAAGCATACTCTTTCTTAACAGAATAATATAGGAAAACACATAGAAAACAACTTGTTCTTTATGATTATACTTCCAGTATTAAGTGAATGGAACACATATTAAACAGGTTTAAAAGTTAAGTTTCTAAGCACATATAGGGACAGGAACACTTATAATATTGTTGTTAAAGAACCAAACTACTGGAGTCATATAACTCATAGACAGATAAAGCACAAAGTTTAGAGTTGCAACAACAGATGCGATTGTCCTAATGGATTGATCATAGATTAGTTTAACACCAGATATTATCATGAGTATATACATAGGTTGATAACACTACTCGAATCCTTTGAAATCCTCAGTAAAGATACAGATAATGACATAGGCAAGTTATTGTACTCAATCAGTAACAACAAAGGTTTCTCCAATACCATATTCAATCCAGATTAACAGAGGAGAGAGAGGACTGAGTACAGTTTCAAAACAGTGTTCAAAAGTATGAAGTAATGACGGATAAACAAAGATTCATGCCAAGCTTTCATTCATACAGAGACTTCAATCAAAGTTATGACCTCACAGATAGGATGAGTCTCAAACATTACAGAATCATATTATCAGTATCATTAAGGGGTTTAAGAACAGGAAAAATATCATACTAAGCAGACTTAATTCAGTTAAATAAATTTAGTCCAAAAAATTAATCAATCAATCATTTGACCGAAGCCGAAGCCGAGCGAGCGACGACGGTGACGACGGTGCGAGGCTTGCCTTCTTCTCAACTCTTTAAGAGCTAGAAGTAGAGCAATTATATATATATCCATCAAAAGTCTTTTCTTCCTTCAATATGGGACAATGTCCCTTTGTCAAATGACGGAAAATCAAATTTTCATTTTTTCTTCCATTTCCCATTCACCCTCTTTTAAGCTCTAAGAGGCTTAAACCCAACATGTTTGAAATTATTGATTTGACCACCTACATCAACTAGCCATGATGATCATTCTACCTGCAACATAGTTTATGATGAGATTATTCAAAAGGCAACGGGATAATGCTTCTGCTGTCAGGTGATTTCATAAGTTATTTGTTATTTTTTGGTCTTATTATCCTATGTTTGGTCATAAGTGCGCACTATGAGCTTCCACTATTTTGTTCTTATGATGAAGTTTTTGTTTCTTACAGATGATCGACTATTGAACTAGGAATGATGACTAATCGAACTAAGTTTCTCCTATAACATTTCTCCATATTTCTCTACACCCTCTACCCTCTCCCCTCTTCTTTTGGTGATATTATATTTCTCATTGTTGCTCTGATATTATTCTTTTCTGCATCATTTGATCTCATTTAACTTTAAGGTCTCCTCTTCACTGACAATTGCAGGCTCCAAAGCGAGTAAATATGTGTTGTGTTCGAGGAAAGAGGAATATTTTATATGCATATAGGCTTCCACAGAATTGGTATGTAATGTAACAACTCACTGCTTATAAGCTTCGATATATTACTATTCAATATCGTTTTTCTCCGGTTACAGGTGCTTTGCAGTATATATTGGATGATGTGCCGAAGCACAAACAATAACGTAAAAAAGATACACAATGGAGTGTGATTAAACACGTGATTCAGGGAGGTAAAACCACTATAATCTCTACTTTCTTGTATTTCTATATCTGTCGCAAGTACATTAGTTGTCACTTATGTATATTTCATTCTTTTCATCTTTCTCTCTGTCTTTTGTTTCTTCTGCATTACCCGATTAATGAATTCTCTATTATTGTGGTCGTTGCATTCTTGCCTCTTTTGCTTTGTTCAGTTTTTGAGTATAGCTTTTCTCTATGTATTTCATGGCTCAAGTGATATCAAGTAAAAACTTCAATGTTCATCAGTCGTCACCTATGTTAGACCTTACACATGCTTTTTCCCCGTGAGCACCAAATTACTCATCAGTCATTGGTCGACTGTAATGTCATTTCAAAGGTTATCTTCTTGCAATACAGAACCAGCTTGCTCTGGAGAAAAATAGGTACAAAATTCATCTACTAGCTTTTATAGATGCACAAGGGAATTCCTTGACTGTGTCTGACTATGGGCAGGTATCAAGCCGCTTACCACTTATAATAGTTTGCATTTATTGAATTGGTAACGAAATATTAACATTTTCTTATAATTAGGTGGAACTTACGATTCTTACACTTCTTGGCAAGTGTATGTTGAATGCTTCCAAAACTGGTGGAGACTTCCATTTAAGGACTGCTATGAACATGTATCCTTACATCCATGAAGCTGTTGAAAAAGGTCGGGTACTTCTTGAATGGCATCCTCAACCAGCTGAAGAAAAGCCACCAGTTCCTCTGCTAAAGCTAACTGCAAAACACTTATTCTGGATGGTAAAACTTTTCAGATTAATACGTAGAAGATAGGATAGCTGTTTGATTTTATAACCATTGTATTTTACACCTTCTCAGCTACTTCCAAGAAGGAAAATTCCGCTAATTCAAAAGAACAAGAATTTTAGTGCAAGAAGTTAGATTTATTGGGATTTTGATACAGTATAATAGCTTTTGCTCCTGAAAGAAAGAAGGTGAAAATGCTCAATTTTTTAGCTGCGTACGAGAGAACTGCTGTTAGACTTGCCGCCAAATAGAAATTACTTGAGCATTTTGAGACAAAATATCTATTTAATTCCCTTGATTTCTACAGAATTTGGTGGGTCTGCATGACCTAAATGAATACTATTTCATACTCACGTTAACCTAAAGGAAGCTAAGGCAACAGTTGATGGGTAGTATAGTGATAGAAAAGAAGTTTCAGAGTTCAGACGTGTTCACACACTTCTAGGACGGGCACGCTGATTTCCATCAATAAAAAATGCAAATGGATCCGTGAACGTTTACATAGTATGAGCCTTTATAAATACTCCTGCGCAGGTCCATCATAATACATTTTTGCTCTATTCTTTCTGTGTGTTGTCATATCGCTCCTTCTGAGAAAAAATTAAGTTGTCATGTATGCCATGCTAACTTCTGAAATTTCTGACAGGGAAGTGATGTCGATGTCACTATGTGCGCCATGTTAGAGATATCAAAGAATGCAAGACTAGAGGAGCTTTGATGGAAATTGCGTTTACAGGTATATCTTCCGTTACCCTTTACTGGACTCATCTCATTTTAAGAAAAGGAAAAACTAAGAAACAAATAATTAAAAAAAGAAGAAAGAATAGTATTCTGCTATCGTATTTGCTGTGTGGATACATCTCTCAATATCTCGACCTCTATCTTTCTTCACCTGCAATTTTGGAGTTCACCTCTTAAGTTTGATCTCATGCTAAGTTTAGTACCGATCAATTATCTGTAAACTCGGGTGATAGGTTTTGCCATTTTTTGTGCTTAAGTGCAAATAAAAAGATTATCGTCATCGTTGGAGTTTCTTTCAAGTCATAACTTGATAAGACGTTTGAAAGTTACACCATATGTTCAAGATGAGTTATCCAAAAGTGAAATTGTGTTATGTCACACATCGTAACTCTACATCTTGCATTACTTTTGACAATTTGCTACTCAACATGGCTACTTTATTTTAATTCCTGGCGCTTTGTTAATTTGGGTTTTATATGTGCGTTGTTAGTTAAACCAGCTGAATAAATCGACTAACTCTCTGGATTTAGTTTGACTGCAATTTGTGAAGTAGGAAATATAGTCAAGAGAACTTTCTTGATTACTTTTCCATAAACATGTGTACTAAGTTGGTGTAGACTTTTTACTCCTCCAAAGCTATGTTTTTAGGCATTTGTTTGCTTCCGTTGTTGTGTGCTAATGTAAAGTCTCTTTGAGAATGCATACAAATTACATTGTGTTTTTTTTTATTCTGGCTAATCTTTATTGATGTTCTTCAATGGTCTATAATTTTTTTTAAAATAGCCAAGTCACTGTTGTCCTCTATGAAGGTATTCGTAGTACAATAGTTTGTTTAATTTGGCACTCTTGCTTTCGTTATGACAGAAATGACCTTCAATTATTATCTTGATGTCAAAATTAACAAGGATTGGATGCTTCTTGATTCCTGATTGTATAGGCTCTGCTCACTAATAACAAAGCAAAGCTGGATAGTTATTGAAATGACTAAATATAGCCTTCTTGGTATGGTCCTTTCTTTCCCACTCATAAAAACGTATACGAAGGCTCGTGTCATCTTTTTGTTTGAGATTCATGTCATGGCAATGTTGATAATTTATGTATGCCTACAAGGAGAGTACTATCATTTAATGACTTAACACTTTTTCTGATCGGGTTGGTGTAGGGATGAAGGTGCTTTATAACAGAAAAAGATCATGTCTGCTTCTACGAGCCAGCAATACACCAACATCTTATTCTACTTATCTTATGCAGGTACCCTCTAACACCAACAAGCTTAGAGTGCAGGTTATACAGATTCACACTTTATATTGGCATATAAGTTTTTCAGCATTCGATGTTAGTATTAATCGAACCTTTGGAAGGGTTAACCGGCTAACAATATTACCGATATCAAACAAGATAACATAAAGAAAGGTAGTATAAGGTCAAATTCTTCTTCAATTACTGCTCTTATTAAATTTGGCTTGTTTCACTGTTAACCGCCGCCTTAAAATTTTTCTCTTTGCTTATTGTTTCTTCTGTTTACATTTAAGATCTAAAGCTTTTTGTAATAATAATATCAATCCAACGTTGTGGAAGATGTCAGGTTCCCTTGTAGTTTCAACGTTGCATCAAATAATCAGTGGTATACTTCAAAAAATGGAGTTTGACACTTGACTGTCCATGCACTATTCTTCTGCTTCTCAAATATTGTTTCTTCTGTTTACATTTAAGATCTAAAGCTTTTTGTAGTAATAATATCAATCCAATGTTGTGGAAGATGTCAGGTGTCAGACCCAATTTCATTACAGGCAGTGCTGACGCCCAACACCGCTTTTAGGCAAGCCAACACTGATAAGTTTGCACATTTGAGTAACATTCCTCATTAATAAAAGTTTTAGAAGTTTACAGCTGTAAGGTGATTAAACAAAGCAACTGAGTGCAAAATCGAAGTCATAACAATAACCCAAAATCATAAGTCTACTAGTATGTGTGCCAAGACCTGGTGTCACAAATATTCGGGCATTCTAGTAGAATATACAAAAGAATACCAGTTTACTGTCTGAAAGAAATAGACAGAAATAATGATCCAATAGAGAGACTCCGGCTGCTGCTGAACGGCTCGGAGGGGCAGCTCCCCGAGTAGTCTCGTGCTAGAAGTCAAGCGTGCGCGCCGGACTGGTAACTAGATGCACCTGCCTCTGATCTTGCACATCAAGTGCATAAGTGTAGCGTGAGTACATAAGCAACATGTACCCAGTAAGTATCTAGTCTAACCTAGAAGAAGTAGTGACGAGGGGTCGACTTTGACACTTACTAAGGGTCAAAAACATAATAATATGAAATTCTAATTAAGCATGAAATATACAATGATAATAGAGCTCAACATGAAGTAAGTAAACAAATCCTTCTTTCAAGTAAGAAGCAAATCATTCCCCTCATCTATTCCTTTAACCTTTCAAGTCCGTGAAACATTATTAAATATAAAAAGGGAATTTCGGTATCTCTACGGACGAATTATGCCGAGGACGTACGGCCCGATCCAAATATACATAATAATATATTGTGCACTGTCGAGGGTCGAACGACCCAAACCATATAATATACCAATAAATCCTGCCAAGGCGAACGGCCCGCTCCCATAAGAGTAGTAGAAATTTACCCCGCTCGCGGAATATATTTGCGAAGCGGTTGACATAGATGTTCTCGAGTTATCATAATATTTCTCAATATCTTTTGAAATAAAAAATTCAACTTATAACCTTAAATTATTGAAATCCTCATCCTCCACTTTAAAACCAACAAGTGGAAAACGTAATCAAACAACGATATCAACAAATTATGGTGTAGGCCTAAAACTACCCGGACATAAGCGTGAATGGTAGCTACGCATGGACTCTCGTCACATCGTGTGTATGTAGCCCCCCACAAATAGAAACACATTATGATTTAAGTTGACCTAAGGGGTTGATTCCCTCTTACAAGGTTAGAAAAGAGACTTACCTCGACTCAAAGCCTACTTTCCGGTCCAAGAATGTGCTCACACCCTCAATTCGGTGCCGAATCAACCCAAAACGAATCAAATAGTATATAAACTAATTAATACATACTCAAAAGTTCGTATTCCAACTATTTAAGAGGTTACCCAACCAAAAATGCAAGGTTCTTAAAATTAACCCCCGGGCCCACGTGCCTGGATTTCGGAAATTTTCAAAGAAGTTGTTACCCATAACCTTAGGAACAAGAGTAAATGATTTTTATCAAATTCCATAACCATTTTCGTGGTCAAATCCCATTTTTACCCAAAACCTAGGCTTTCGTCTAAACCCTTGAATTTCACTAATTTTTACATATTAATCTAACCATAATCTATGTATTTAACTCATGTTGCATGGAAATTACTTACCTCAAAGTGCTAGGTGAGAACTCCCTTCCAAAAGCTCCAAAACTCGCCCAAGAGATGAAGTGAAATGAAATAAATGGCCTAAGTCTCGTATTAAATGAGCTGGGCACAGGCCTCTAATGTCGCATTTGCGACACCAGGTTCGCAAATGCGACAAAACACTCGCAAATGCGAAGCCTGGCCCCAGCTGCTAAGGTCGCAAATGCGATCACTGCTGAGTTCGCAAATGCGGCTCAGGTGTCGCAAATGCGAAAAATCCCCGGGCTGAGCTTCATCGCAATTGCGAAGCTCATCTCGCAAATGCGAAGTCCGCATTTGCGAACTATTTCTCGCGTTTGCGAGACCTGCAACCGGTGCCAATAAACACCATAAATCTGGTGTGTTTTTTATCCCTTCCGCAAGTCCGAAACTCACCCGAGCCCTCGGGGCTCCAAAATGCATGAATTGACTCATGAATTCAAAAACTTCCAAAAAGACTTCCGCTCGTCCGATTCCTATCAAATCAACTCGGAATGACACCAAATTTTGTGTGCAAGTCTTAAATGACATTACGGAACTATTCCCGGTCTTGAAATTCCGTTTGGACCTTGATATCACCAAAACCCGTTCCAAACCAAATTTCAAAGAATTTCAAGAACCAAGCTTTGATATTAGGCGTCGAAACGCTTCCGGGTCATCCAAAACTCGATCCGGGCATACTTCCAAGTCCGAAATCATCATACGGACCTATTGGAACCGTCAAATCCCGATTTCGAAGTCGTTTATTCAAAGTGTTGACCGAAGTCAAACTTGGCCTTTTAAGGCCAACCTAAGGAACCAATTGTTTCGATTTCAACCTGAACCCTTCCAATTCCCAAACTAACTATCCCCTCAAATCATAAAACAGTAAAAGCACATACGAGGAGTCTTATTTAGGGGAACGAGGTTCTAAAAAGCAAAACGATCGGTCGGTTTGTTACATCAGGTTCCCTTGAAGTTTCAACATTGCAACAAATAATCAGTGGTATACCTCAAAAAATGGAGTTTGACACTCGACTGTCTATGCACTATTCTTCTGCTTCTCAAATCTTGCTTAGTCATTGCCATGATTCTATACCTCATATACTCACCCTTATTATTTGACATAATACTTTATCATTTTTGGTAACAGTAATGCTAATTGCTGTCGTCTTACACAGGTTTGTCAAAGTACTACTGGAAAGCTATAAATTTTTGTTTCTAACATGAATTAGAAACAGAAGGATTAGAAAAAGCAACATTTATGTAGTAGATATGTATGGTCTCCTATTACTCTTAACATTTTTGTAACAAATCTGTATCTTCTATTTCCCTTCTAGACACAAACTCATTCCTTGCTGAAGACAGTATAACGTTGTTCAGGTTGGGTCCGGGCAAAGCCCGGGCTACCCCACTAGTCCTACTTACTAATAAGAGGGAATAGCAGGCACCTCAAGGTCAACATGTGTGTTTCTATGGAAATAAAAAATAATCTGAGGATACTTCTGTCACTTCAAAGCTATTCAGTCGATCACTTATATATCTCAACACGTGTAGTTCCGGTCTTAACATGTGTAAGCACTGCTGGTTTCTCAGCTAAATCTCGAACAAACGTGGAGAAGTAACGCCATCTCCAGATAAAAAAAAGTAACGCTCCAGAACATCTTCTCTCTTCTCTTATTCTCAAGTTTGTATGTAGTGTATTTTCTTCCGTCAATCGTATTTTCTAGTGGATATCTCTTCTACCATCTTTTTGATTCATCTTTATATGTATTTCTCTTGAGGAATATCAATGGCTTTTATTCTTTAGGTGTTTGATAAAATTCTTCAATGAATTAGTGTTTCTATTAAAATTTTCTAGGCGTTTGAGAAAATTCTTCAATGAATTACCATTTCTATTAAATTTTTTCTATATATATATATTTCTGTCTTCTCTATTGTTTAGGTGTTTTGAAAAAATTGTTGAACTACTGATTTTCATTAGCCTCATTACAAATACAGTTAAGGTGAATTCATTATGCTTGCTTGAAAGTCGATAGATCATTGTTGGAATTTATCGCTGACTTTTTGGAGCCCGATTGAGTTTATATCTCAATCACAAATGTTGGGGCACTTGTTCTCATCCTACAGAATAACAGGAGGTTAACAGTATGTGATTTCTCTTTAGTTATTAGGTGTTCTTTAGAGTAGTGTAGTAGCCATGTTAGCAAGATCTTGATTTTTCTTTGAGTAGTTTATTTCTCAATCTTAAATGATGGAATATTGTTTATGATATATGGATTAGGTGCTTTGAAATGTGAAGTTTTCTACAGTAAGTATAGTACTATAGTTATTTGCGTCGAGCAATTTAGCAATTTTAGGAGAAGGCTACAAACAGACTGCCCCAGTAACAAATATTTCGACCAAAGGTAAAGATTCTGTCATGAAATGTTGCATGAGAGAATACTTTTATTGAACTGAAGTTTATTGAATGAGATAACTACAAATAACCTTGAATCAAATGCATCGACAACGCGCTGCAAAGAGCAAAAACATCCAAAATAAATGAAGGAACAACTAGAAACCATGAAATATGGGATTTTACACCTTCTTGATCACTTTTCAAACAGATATGACAAAAATTATTACTCCATCTCATGTGAAGATTATCTTCTGGAAAACAATTTCCCTGTTTTGTAAATGAACACATGTAATCCTTTTTGACAGCTGGGAAATAATTCTCCTGTTAATCTACACTTTGTAAAGTTGTATCATCAATAAACTTCTTCTTCTTCTTGTGACAAGGTGGGTTGCTCTGATAGCAAGCACCCTCCACTTCCAACCAAGAGGTTGTGAGTTCGAGTCACCCCAAGAGCAAGGTGGGAGTTCTTGGAGAGAAGGATGCCGAGGGTCTATTGGAAACAGCCTCTCTACCCAGCGTAGGGGTAAGGTCTGCGTATACACTATCCTCCCTAGACCCCACTAGTGGGATTATACTGGATTGTTGTTGTTGTTTCTTCTTTACACTTAGGTGGACTTCTTCTTCTTCTTTACACTTAGGTGGATTATTCTGGCTATTTCACGTGAGCTTCTACCTGAGAGATAATGACACCAAGGAAAACTACATTTTTCACTAACAAAAAGATTTGACACAAATATTATTTCTTTTAAATATTCTTTCTTACTATATATGAAGAACTTTAAGGAACAGTCAATCTTCCTACTGACCATAGAGTTTCTAATTTTACACCTCAACTGGTATCAAGGTGTGTCAGCTACTATACATATGCCAGTGACTCAGTGATTGACATCTGTTTCCAATTTTACACCCAACTGGTATCAAGATGTGTCATCTACTATACATATGCCAGTGACTCAGTGAATGACATCTGATGCACAGGTTATTTTGCTAAAACTATTTGGAGGTATTATACTAGCCCTGCAGAAATCTTTCATATAACCTTTTGTCAGTATGATTATTTTAGTGTACAGTTATGTCTGTAGTGCAGAATATTGTTGAGCTGATTGTGAGACTTGCGACTAATGTGCTTCATGATATACAAGTGTTTTCATAAAAAATCGATTCTTAAAGTTATGTTAATGGCTAAATTATTTCACTGTTGTTATAGTTTATTTTATTGTTTATTATAGTCCTGTTGTTATATGGTTTCTTCCTATTATGACATCTTGATCATTAGCAACCTTTCCTATGTGCTGAATTCACTTGCACTTAATGGCAAGTGAATGTGTTCTAAACTGCAAATAGTTGTCTTTGATTGTTACATCAGACAGCCATATTTTTCTTCTGTTCTTATCATTCTATAGTTGGAACAATACAGGTTACTTGACTAATCCTTGTTTTCCTAATATCTGGTAATAACTATAAGGTTCATTTAGGCACAGTAAACAGTTGGACTGCCTAATGTCAGCGAAGCCCAAGAAGATCAACAAACCATTCTGATTTTCCTGCTAATATAAAAGAACAAATAATAGTTCAGTCCTTTTCGCAAGTACATATCTCTATCTACCTTTTATCAGTTTTGCCTGATGGCATTACCAGAAAATTATATGTGAGCAAGTTCACTTGATATGCAATTCATATTCCTTGGTATAAATTGTGTTTATGTAAGATGGTAAAACAACAGTAGTTGGAACAAGCTTTGGTTGGGTCCGGGCAAAGCCCGGGATAATCTTACTAGTACTATTAATAAGAGGGAACCATGAGGAGCTTCCGGTTAACGTAAAATTATGGAAAAAATATAACACTTCTATTTCCACATGCTTATCAACTGAGGTTATTTTCGGTATTCTAAGATCTTCATGCCTTAAGACTATTGTTTATGATGGCTTTGTGGGCGTACGTCTTGTAAAATGGACAAAACTAATAGACCACCTTATGTGGGCCCCCTCTAAACTTCATTTCACACATCACTCTGCATTTGCCATGATCCCTTGACTGTTGGATTGGATGCTCTTCCTTCTGCAATTGTAAGTTGTGCTCTGTGAAGTTGCCTTCACATTGAGTTTGTTGCGATGATCCACTCAAAATATTCTTGCCCTTTGATTGTTGATTCTTCTTATTATTATTTCTCTGTACTGTCCAATGATCATTGCCTACTTCTTTAGTGGATGTACCTAAGACCTGAACCTCCTCATCTCTTTTCATAACTTGATCCTGGTCTTCTTCATCCCTTCTCTTATTTCTGCAGGAAGATATATCATGACATTGCATAAAACAATATTGGTAGTATGAGGGATCACCTTCATATTCTATGTCTAACCAATATCCATCCTCCTCGTTAGTGCCTAATCTCTTGAACCCCACCTAAATTTGATCTTGTTTGGGTTTTAAGAGATCAATTTCAACTTTAAGCTTGGCCACATTTGATAAACTTGGAAATCCACGAAATCGCCATGAAAACTCAGTTAGGGTTAAGGAGAATAGAGAGAAGAAGAAGATGGAAGCTTCTCGATTAAATCTGTTATGTTCTGTCCAAAATAATAAAGAATCTATTACAAAACATGTATAAAATGATATATATACTTTGGGCCTAAGTGCTACTGGCCCGTCCACTATTAACTATATAAAATAAAATTACACAAGTTGGGCTCCTTTGTGGCGAGGCCCAGATGCCAAATATTCTCCCAGTCCAACACCCCCCCTCAAATTGGAGGGGGAAACCACCTGCAACTTGGAAAGAAAAGAGTGGTGACTCTGCCCAGTTAGTGGCTTGGTAAAAATGTCGGCAAGCTGCCTGGCAGTAGGAACATGAGCCAGATGAATAAGGCCATCATTTAACTTGGTTCGAATAAAGTGACAATCCATCTCAATGTGTTTAGTACGCTCATGGAAGACGGTGTTCTTTGCAATATGGACAGCAACCTGATTATTACAAAAAACAGAAACAGGACAGGAGTCAAAAAACATGCAGGTCAGCTAACAGACTAACTAACCAAGTCAACTCTGCAACCACTTTGCTAAGAGCTCGATATTCAGCCTCGAAAGAAGATAAGGAAATAATAGGTTGTTTTTCGATTTCCAACCAATCAAGAAATCACTCAGAAAAATGCAGAAACCAGTCACAGATCGACGAGTATCAACACAGGATGCCCAATCACTATCTGAGTAAGCAGTCAAGGTAAGGCCAGATGAGTGTGAATAGAACAGACCTACATTGAGTGAACCTTTCAGGTATCTCAAAATGTGCAAGGTAGCAGCCATGTGGGGGACTCTTGGACACTTTAAGAACTGACTAAGGTGCTGGACAGCAAAACAAATGTCAGGTCTAGTGTGTGGGAAAAAGTAACTTCCCAATCAAACTCCTATAGGTCAGGCTTGTCAAGCATATCCCCAGAATCAGCAGACAACTTCTCATGAAGTTCCAAAGGGCACACCACAGAAGAAATATCAGAACAAGCATATTCAGATAACAAGTCAGCGGTGAACTTCTTTTGATTCAGGAGGAGACCAAAAGAATAATAAGAAACTTCAATACCCAAAAAATAATTCAAAGTGCCCAGATCTTTGATTTTGAATTGGTCATGTAAAAACATCTTCAAATCAAGAATAGTATTAAGATCATCACCAGTCAAAATTATATCATCAACATAGACATCTAAAATAGTCAGTGAACCACAAGAACCCTTGACAAACATAGAATAATCATTGATAGAATGAGTGAAACCCCTAGAACACAAAGCTTGAGAAAATTTTCCATACCATTGACTAGAACCTTGACGTAGTCCATAAAGAGACTTTCTTAATCTACAAACCAAAGGAGCAGAAGATACATGAGGGCCAGAAACCGAAAGGCCATGAGGCAATATCATATAAACTTCTTCATTCAAATAGCCATGAAGAAATACATTATTAACATCCAATTGAAATAAAGGCCATTTTTGTTTAACAGACACTGCTATAAGACACTTGACAGTTGACATTTTCACAACAGGGGAAAATATCTCAGTGAAATCAACACCCTCCACCTGTGTATCACCTCTAATCACAAGTCTAGCCTTATACCTTTATACACCACCATCAGCTTTATATTTCACTTTATAAATCCATTTGTAACCAATGGCTTTCTTGCCTTTAGGTAATTCTACAATATCCAAGTGTGATTGGCATCTAGAGCCTCAAATTTCTTTCTCATTGCATCTTGCCAAGCAGGAATGGATGCTTCCTGAGAATATGTACTAGGTACAAATTCAGCATGCTCAAGAATGGAATTAGATCAAGAAGAGGAAGATGTTATGGAAAAAGAACAAACATAGTCCTGAAGATAGGTGGGAAGATGATGGTCCCTGGAGGATCTTCTCAGAGGAGGAGAAGGAACAGAAGATGAAGGAGTGGAAGAGATAGGGGAAGGAGCAACAAAAGAAGAAGGAGAGGTAGGAGAGGTAGGAGAGGAAGGAGTGACAGTAATAGAAAGGGTAGAGGAAGAGGAGGGAGCTAAAGGAGCAGCAGTATCAAAAAGGGAAGAAGGGGATGGAGAGGGGGGGGAATTAGAGGATTCAGGATAAACAGTAGAAGGGGCAGAAACAGGTATACAAGGAGATGGAATAGGAGTGGTTGTAGGATGGGATTGGGAGAAAGTAAAATAGTGCTAATGAAATATGACATCCCTAGAAATGAGACATTTCTTAGTGGTTAAATTGTAGAGTTTATAACCCTTCTTAGCAAATAGATATCCAAGAAAGATGCATGGGGCAGCACTGGGCTTTAACTTATCCCTGTGAAGTATAGGAATTGTGGGCACCTTACCATACAATATTTCAAAAGGGAATTTGTCATTGAGAAGTTTAGAGGGTAACATATTAATGATATAAGTGGCAGTCAATAAACAATCACCCCAAAATTATAGTGGTAAACTAGACTGAAATAGCAATGCTCTAGAGGCATCAAGAAGTGTTATATGTTTTCTTTCAACTACCCCATTTTGTTGAGGAGTATATGGGCAACTATTTTGATGAATTATTCCATGCTCTGAGTAGAAGGTAGAGGCAGAAGGGCTTGAACCCAGTTCTAAGGCATTGTCACTTCTAATGGTTTGAACTTTAGTATTGAATTGAGTCTGGATCATTGCAAGGAATGCTTTTATCAAAGAAAATGCATTGCTTTTAGCCCCCATTAGATTTGTCCAAGTAGCTCTTGTATCTTCATCTACAATGATAAGAAAGTATCTACCCCCAGAATATGTAGTTGTATGATAAGGCCCCCATGTATCAATGTGTATGAGTTGGAAAGGTTTGGTAGTAGTAATGGAGCTATCTGGAAAAAGCAGCCTAGTTTGCCTTGACATAGGACAAACATTGCAAATAAAAGGTTGTTTGGATGATAGTTGAGATAAGCCATAAATCAATTTCATTCCAACAAAAGGAACAAGAGCAAGTCTTTGATGCCAAAGAACATCCATTTTATTCATTTCAGTGGTATTGCAACTAGGTATAACAGTGCATACATTTGGTAAGCTAGGACAACTATAGTTACAAGTTGATGCAGAAACATGAGAAACAGGAATGGAACTAGAAACAGGAGAATTACAAGTAAATGTAGAACTAGGAACAACAAATGAAGAATTAGCATTATTCATGGATGGTAAATCTATAAAGAGTTGAGATTGAGATGGTCTTTTCCAGATAAGCTTGTAAAGACCGTTGTCCAATTTACCAAGATTCAGAGGCTTCTTCAAAGAAGGGCCATGTGGTATAAGTAAACAAGACTCATAAGCAAACAGGACAAAGCATCTGAACTGTTGAATGATACTATGCACAGAAATAAGATTGTGCTGGAAAGAAGGAATATTTAGAACATTGTGAAGAATAAGGGATGGATGCAAGGCAAAAGAACCAGTGCTGATCACTTTTACTTTGTATCCATTAGGTAAAGACACAAGATAAGGAACGGGTAAATGAGTAAGATTAGTAAGAAAATCTTTATTAGATGTCATGTGATTAGTGCCCCAGAATCAATTATCCAAGTTAGATTAACTATTTGAGAAAGCATGCATGAACTAGAACTAGCAACATTCAACAGATAGTAATGTACCAATAAAATTGGCAGAAGCAATGAGATTAGACTGAGGAGAAGTATCTGACACATGAGACTGTTATACTAGAGTCAGCAATTGATTGTACTGCTCCATGGATAACCAAGGAATCATGGAAGCCTGTTCAGACGAATCAGAAGAACCAGAATGAGAAGAACCATCAGCATTATGCCCAGCAACAATGAACTCAGGTTCAATACTGGCATTTGTTGCAATTCTTCTCCCCTTTGTGAACTTGAAATTGGGAGAAAAACCATGAAGCTTGTAACAATTATCAATTAAGTGCCCGGGCTTCTTACAGTATTTGCAAAATATAGGGACTTTGCCCTGATCAACATTTGCCCTTTGATCAAAATTTATCTTTTGATTATACTCTTGTTTTGGATAAGGAGGAAACTTGGCATAATTGTTGACAGTTGCATTGAATGAGGCTGAGTCTGAATTGAATTGAGGAGTAGAACTAATATGCCTTTAACTCTCATCTTGGAGTAATATGTTGTAGGCAATGTCAAGAGTAGGAAGTGGTTGTCTCATAAGAAGATTGCTCCTAACACTAACATACATTTCATTAAGTCCCATTAAAAATTGATATAACTTGTCCTCCTCCAATTCCTTTTGCAAGGGACAATTATAGGTATTTACAGAATGCAAGCGCGTGAAGGCCAATTCATCCCACAGCCTCTTCAATTTATTAAAATAGGATGCAATATCTATAGATCCCTGACAAGTGGAAGCTAATTCTTTCTTAATCTCAAATATTTTGGTCCCATTAACAGTACCATATCTGGTTTCGAGTTGCTTTCAAATACACTCAGCAGACTCAGAGTATTGAACGCTCTTAGCAATCTCAAGAGAGAGAGAACTAGTCAACCAGGATATCACCATATTATTACATCTATTCCAAAACTTTAATTCTGGTGCATTATCAGATGGTTTGGGACATGTGCCATCTATAAAAGCTATTTTATTCTTTGCCGACAAAGCAACTATGATTTTTCTCTTTCAACCCCTAAGCCCGGTACCAGCAAATGGTATGGGCACTAAGGAGGTGACAGGAATATTAGATGAATGTATAAACAGAGGACTCGAAGGGTCTGGGAGGTATGTAGAAGAGGAGCTGGTACTATCTCCCAGAGTCATATTGAAAACAACAGAATCACGCCAATTTTATGAAAAACCTATACATGCAAAACCCTAGGATAAAGGAAAACCAATTGTAACAGACAAATGAGTGATAACAGGTTCAGATTGACCACACTTCTTCGCTACCGGAAGAAGAACGGCCTTCAAAATGAGAGCAAACAACAAAAAAATCAACGAATCTGACGAAGCACATATGAGATGAAGATGAGAGAAAATTCACAAAATCGTGTGAGGCTACCATCGGACGAAAGCTGTGCACGAGATCTACGTGAATCCTTGTTCTGATACCATGATAAACTTAGAAATCCACGAAATCGCCATGAAAACTTAGTTAGGGTTAAGGAGAATAGAGAGAAGAAAATGATGGAAGCTTCTCGATTAAATCTGTTATGTTCTGTCCAAAAGAATAAAAAATCTATTACAAAACATGTATAAAATGATATATATA